>LPNX010466638.1:127640-178759 GCA_001517045.1 Pseudotsuga menziesii | reverse complement strand
AGAGAGAGAGAGAGAGAGAGAGAGAGAGAGAGAAGCGGAGGGGGCGGTTGTGGGTAGGAAGTAGGAGAGGGGTTAGGGAGAAATAATATGGGTTAGGGGTAGTGAGAGTGTTACATGTGAAATTTTTTCCCATGAAAAATTGTTGCTATAGCAACACTTGTGTGTCTCTATAACGACAAATAGGAGCCCATATTTTCTTAGAAAGATTATCGTCGCATTAGCCACACTTCGAATATTCCGTCGCTATAGAGACATAACAGAGATGACACATGGTGATTGTGTCCTTTGCTTCAAAAACCTATAGGCATCGCTATAGTGACATTTATGTGTTTCTAGATCAACGTCTTGCAGTCTCTATAGCAACGGAATATTGTGGCAAAATTAAGCAACTATGTCATATTGCATCATGGGAGCTATGTATAATCGTGGCTATAACGAGAGACAATTGTGGCAAAATCAAGCGACTAAGTCATATTGCGTTGCGAGAGCGATGTTTTGGTGTCGCTAAAACAACAAAACATTGTAGTTAAATCAAGTGACTAAGTCGTATTGCATCGCGAGAGCGACGTATAGTTGTTGCTATAGAGATGTACATTCATTAAAATAGCAATGCCAATGCATCTCTATAGGCACAAAAGTATGTTGCAACTAAGAAAAGCCTAAGTCCTTTTTCATCGCAAGAGCGACGGTCTAACGCCGTTATAGAGACGTCAAGTTGTCGCTATAGCAACGTCAATGCATCACTATAGCGATGAAATTTTGTCGCAAATTAGAATTGACCAAGCACTGCTGCGTTGCTATAACAACGTCACTATGTCACTATAACAACACCAGTACGTCGCTATAGCGACGTTTACTATATATATGCCCAACAAAGATTGTATTTCAAATCTAGGCATACGTCTAGTCTCTTACAATGATGTTGGTAGGCAACGAGTATTAGAGACTAAATGTCCTCCCCGAAACTGATGTCCTCCTCAAAACTGTATAAGATAGCATATATATTTCAAGCACATAGCCTGTTACTTATTAGTATAGGATTTATTTAAGTCTTGAGAAACATTATTAGGAAGAAAAAAGAGAAAATGACACACATGCATCCTCAAAGGATTGAGAAACATCCATCCAATCCAAATATCCTACTTTCAATGGAATCCTTCTATCATATCTTACCTCCATTTTCCTACCTCATACAACTTAACAAGTGCAATATTTCAGCTCTATGTTATGCTACCTTAGAATATGAAGTTTGAACCATTCCCAACCTAGAAGAAATTCCATTATCATGCTCATTAATCTTGACATATCTTGATTGTGATGGAATATAGAAAAATGATTGTGTTCTAATTGTGTAGTACACACTATATTTTCCGGTTTATCATAGCTTTCACAAATCCTAGTATTGTAATTTATATGGAAAAACTACTTAGAGCATGTATTATGTTATTGATTTAGTATTGTAATTTAGCTGGGAGAAATTTTACAGTACCTTCAACAAAATTAATGAAGATATTATGACCCCCATCTGTCAGCTCTTTTCAGGGATGGGTTATTGATACATCTTGCTTCAGGTACCTATGCCACAAACAACTATAAGAGTCATTCCAAAAATACAAGGAACTTATTTGGCATTCATAACTTTTGGCCTTCATGCTAATGTGTTAAATATATAAAACATATACAACCTTTTTCAAGTTCAATAATTGTTGGGAAATCTAAAATTGAAGTTATGTATACCCGTATTTATGTGCTCTTTTATCATGCTAATTGGATATTTTTTTATATGAACATGTTTATCCCTTGTAACTGCAGAAATAGTTTCCTTGTATAGAATTTTGATTTCATGTACTAGGACATCATGATCCCTTTGGCTAATGCAAGGGAACATAGTCCAAACATCCTGTTGAATCACTAGACAAAGAAAGGATTATCCCGGATTAAACTTTCAAGAAATTAACATAGAAATCTGATATTTATATCAATTCAACCGAGGATTCCTAAGAAACCATTGATACATGCTCTTCTGTAATTCTGGAAAGAGAGTGTTTCCTTGTACTCATTTACAACTACGGTACCCTCCTGCAAGGTCAAAGTTTCTTTAGATAAAGAATCCACAGGTGTGTTGAATTCTTTATATATATGAGTTAAAAAAATAAACTCAAATGTATCTATTACCTCCTTCACTTGAGTTCACAAGAGTGAAGAATAGATGGGTTGGGAACTTTGTTGAAGAATGTTTGAAAATTTGGACGAGACAAAAAGAGCTCAAGGAATGGAAAGCTATGCCATGTATAACTATATGGGACTTGTACCTAGCAAGAAACTCATTGCTATTTGTGGAAAAAATGCAGTACCTTCATTCTAATGTTCTTATCAAATCAGATCCATGGCCATTGCTTAAGCCTTACATGATTCCAGCCATTCAAGAAAAGAGAGGCAAATGGAGAATTTGGTCATTATTAAAGAGAAGGTATGGGGGTTATTTTATGGAGAAAGGCAAGGTCCTTGGGATAATAGCATTATAGGTTGTATTTTGTTTTTAACTGAGAATCATACAATTAATATGGATGGTTGGCCATTGGCCTTAGCAAAAGATCAAATAATTTTGCATAACTAATGGAATTAATGCTTCTTCTCAAATGTGACATAGAGAATAATGTAAAGCAATTAGAGGTCTATAGTGACTTCATTATGGTGATTAAGTATATTCAAGGTACATGACAGAAAATAAATATAACCTCGGACCTCTAAGATATCAGACAACAATAATAGCAAGCTTGTTCAAGACAATTTCTTTTACTCGTGTATATAGAAAGCAAAATGTGGAAGTTGATGCCTACTCAAAGGAAGAGCGGCATGTAGCAAAGGGAAGTGTGATCATTGAAGAATGCATGGATGAAATAATTTATGTCTCTGAATCTATTATTCAAGGAGGTTTCTATAGATATGATCATTGCAATCTGTTTAAAGTTCCAGGCCATAATGCCAGTTAAAATTTGATCTTTCTATTTTCTATCAGAAATAAAGACATAGTACTTTTATAGAAATGTATAGGACTAAAGAAAAGATAGTTAAGGGGCTGTCTCTGTGCTCTTTTAATACACAAACATCAAGATGAAGATGTATTAAGAGTTTGTTTTTGGAGGGAGTAAATAAAGAGCTCTTTTTTTTAATGCTTTGAAAGAGCAACAACAAATTAGGAAAGTGATTTCTCATCTTCTCGAACAAAAATGATGATTTTTCCTGGAAAAAATAAATGTTCCATCTGAATTTTATCATTATTACTATATATAAACATAAATATAGGCATATCATGGAAACATTCTTTCTACAATATGAAATTGAAAATTTGAGTAGAACAATATAAAAGTTAGATCAAAGCACAATACTCTTAACCCCAGGTTGATACACTATCCCTTAAATGGAACATACTGGAAAAAAAATAGAAACCATAATTTAGTAAGTTTCACTTTGGTTCCAAATAAATTTACTATTTTCAAGACATTAAAACTGGATTTTATCCAACCCATTGAATTACCATAACCTACCTTACCATATCCCACAATAAAATTAAAAAAATAGAAAATAAAAGCTCCCAAAGGGAGTGAGAGCTAGATATGTCATGTTTGTGTGTTAAAAAATAATTTAAACAACAAAAAATACCTTAAACATTTTAAAAGTGAAAAACATTGAAAAATAAATGTCAAACTCCTTATTTGAAAATTCACCAAAAGTTCAGGCTCAAAGGCTTCAATAGGAGAAAATTCAAAATTACTTACCTCGAGCAAAATCCACCATCAGTAGCACCCCATCCTAGTCCTATACCAGGAGCATGACCTTCTCTATCTTTCCCTCCACTGTATAGCATAATGTGCCATTCTAAAGACACATGATCCATAAAATTGTTTAATGCACATTTCAACTCATTTTGAGAAAAGCTGCAAACTCTCAAGTAGATTTAGCTCATTTGTATTTTTTAATTATTTTTCTCAAATATTCAAACTCGAAGCTGAAACAATGAGGCAAGCATGTCCAACATAGAAAAACCATACCTTAATATCCTTCATGTCCAACATGTCCCAGAAACAATGAGTTACAATAACCATTAAAGTACTTAAATCAATAACAGTAATAACAGTAGCGATCTATATGATATCTAAGTTGTTAATGAAAGACAACAATATATAACAGTAGCATGATATATCAGATCTGAATCAATTATAAACTCAACATAAGACATTAGGGAAGAGCTCCCTTATCCTTAGGAAAAATGATTCTAAACATACTTCAACCTCTTAGCGTTAGGTTACTTTCATGAGACTCAACTAGACCAACATATCCGTGAAAGGAGAGAACACAGAACTGGAAAATATCATAAAATAGATCATCCAACCCTCACAAATAAAAAACAGTAGGAGCACAGTAGTACGACCAAATCGCAATAAAAAATGATTGCAAAGTACTCCAAAAATATTCATATAAGGTAGCGATATGGTGGATGGCACCTAACGAGGGCTCTTAAGGTGAACACAAGGGTGCAAGAATGAAAAAAGCAGCTGGTGTGGACAACTCTTGCAAATTACAAAACAAGTATTCTAAACAATTTTTGGCTCATCCTCCTAGTTGATGTAAATAATACTCGCATATGGAAGGAAAATACCCACAAAAATGCACAAAAGGTTGAAAATTTCCCTGTGGGCATGTTTAACTAGTTGTGTATGTTTTATCTTAGTCTTGCATGCATAATGCAAGATTTACTGGCAAGCTTAAGAAAAATGCGCGCAGGTAGAAGAAAAATTCTAGCACGAGTGAAGGAGATGCCATGAAAATGCATGCAGGGTCCCCAGTACGCCCGCAAGTGGAGAAGACAAATGCCAACCATGACTCAATAATATCCTCAAGCCTCAAATATGCCCGCACTTGAGAGTAAAAATGCCTGCAACTAGTTAAAAATTCCCACAAGGAAATAGAGAAATAAAAATGCCCACAGGGTAATAGGGTAAAAATGCCCGCAGCCTGTAAAAATTCCCACAATTAGTTAAATATTCCCACATTTAAGTTGCACAATACACTTACATCAATTCTCTAAATTGGATAAGCAGTTGAGTTGGAAAAATGCCCGCAACCTGTTGAGAAATGCCATGCAACCAGTTTGAAAATGTTCGTTAGACTGATAAAATGCCCACACTACCTTATAAAATGCCCATAGGAGTGAAACATATGCACATAGGTCCAGACAAATGCCTGCAAAAATGCACAAAATGTTGAAAAATGCTCATAGGAAGCCATAGCAATAGATGAAGTAAAATGCAGAAAGAAACTAGCTACAATATGTTTGCAGAAATCTACATTTGTGAGATATTACTTTTCATCGATTCTAAATATATATGTGAGACAAATTAAATATCTTGAGATGAACAAACCAACAAGGTTTCAGGGGGAGAAATTAGTCTACATATTTATAGGGGGAACAATATGGTTAGATAAATAAAATGAAATAAAGTGAAGCAACATTGTGATGTTGTCATTGATGCATGCTTACCTTTTATGAATTTACTAGATGCCTGTTGATACATTCAATATCCAGGCATGTCCTTAGATGTCATGGAAATTTCAATGATAAAGTTAAACACTTGATAGGTACAACTAAATTAAAGTTGTTATGGGAAGCCTGAGCTTATAAATATATTCTTCAACTATATTGTACGACCACTTGGATGGAGATGAATTTTCATAGGTCCTTGATTTGTTCCAATTGTATGCTTGATCATGGAATCATAGGTGCACTACAAATATTCACTTTTTCATAGGGATAAACTTCATGATGGATTGAAGTACCTTGGATTTTTTCTCAAACCACTTGGATATGGTATCACATGTGGATATTATGTGGAAGTGGAATGACTATTGTTAATGACGTTCTCAAATAAATTCATGTTTACTAGTTATTACTTTCTCATTGTCCCAAAGGGATACACAATAAAATTTAGGGGTTATGTTTTGACTACTTGTAGCACATAAAATAGGACAAGGTTAGGTTTCACCTAGCTCATTTGAAAGTACTTTCCAAATCAAAACATGAAGGGGAAAAGTATATCTCTACGAGCCTTGGCTACTCATCTCAAAGAAGAAACTTCTATATTCTTTCACATTACTTTTACACACGTATACAGGGAATTGAATAAGGAAGTAGTACAAGGAAAATTGCACATATGTGAAACAAGGAAAGACCCATGAACATTTTTCCTTAATAATTCTATACTATGGACCCATGATCATTTTGCCTTGGTTTTTCTATGTTTTAACATCATTGTCAACATTAACCACTCTAAGGAGGCTACTTTGTGGGTATTTTCTGAAATAAATTTATGTGAACTACTTTATAAGCTCAAGTTTCCCATGACGTGTACAACAGTAAAGGGAAAAGGATGTTGATGGAAAAGGACGATGACATTACAAAAAGGAATATGAAGGTTGATGTTATGGCAAAAAGGACAAGACAATTTGGACATCAAATCAACGTGAGGGTAGGTTACCCGACCTTATCAATTGTATGTGGTCATACGTCTCATGTGTCTCATGCAAACGATGGAAGCTCATAATCATCATCACTAGATAAGGAAGCTCATGTGATCATCTCATCTTCCTTAGGTTAACTCAGCATGGAGTGTCCAACCCCTTGAGGATAATCATAGTCCTCGGAAGATGTCACACATTAAAAAATAAGCTATGCAACAAAGAGAACAAACATTTCACATATCAATTGTAAAAAGCACAAATATAGGTATCTTAATTGTTTTAATCAACACAATGTTATCAAACAAAGAACTGTATTAATAATCATTAAAGTAATGAAAACAAAACATTAATAACCATAATCATTTAAATGCTACAATATTGGACAATACTGAAAGGGGTGGGGAGTGAATTAGTATTGTTACATTTTTCATAATTTTAACCACTTTTAAAATAATAAATAACAAACAGAATAAAAAAGATACAGAGAACAAAAAATTATCGTGTAAGCCCAACTGGTAAAAACAACAAACACTTTCTATAACTGAAAAATTACATTTTCAATTGGTTTTAATAATTTCAAAAATATCTTATATCTTATACTTCTGTCAATACAAAGTACCTAGTCCATGTCAAAAAAGTATCCTACATCCCATCATCAAAGGGTTTACAAAATCAAGCCTCAATCCAACACCAAAAAGACATTCCACATAGTCCAATGAAGCACATAAAGAGATTTGAATACTTATCCAGGGAAGCACCTAGGGGGTAAAGTGAAAAAAACCCCGAACTAAGGCATTAATATGCCATGAAAATAGCTCATCAAAAGGACCAGTCAGTAGAGCATAGTCAAAGGCTAAAAAAAACTTGAATATTTACTAAGAAAGATGAGTAAGACACAACAGTATGTTGAATAACATAACTTAAAATAACATGATGGTATCGCTCCCAATAGACTCTCCATCCAACATCTGAATATAGGATAGTTTTCCCATCTTAAGAGAAAGTGCTTCCTTGGATAAAACATCAGCACTCATATTGTGCTCCTTGTAAATGTACTAAAAGTATTCTTGATAGTGGATGTATCCCTAGGCACAGAAAAGAAATCCCTTCCATACTCATAGCTCCCCAAAACAAAAAGAAACCACTATAGTTCACAATACCTTCATACCTTCACCCACTATTTTGTTTTTTCATGTTGTAGTATGGACTTTGAATAACTGTTGTAATCACTCAGACCACTAAGTTACCAATAATACAACATATACAATCATATAATCATAACAGAGACAAGAGACAATATAGTAGGTAGAATAACAAATTTATATTACATAAAACACATAAGGGTTCATACAAAACATCAAACCAAACCAAGTTCATATCTAGCTCAAAAACCTATTATATATGATTACAAAACAATTATGAATAACTACTTGTTAGTTCAGTCAACCGACATGACCTTTGGAGGCCGACCTAATCTCTAATTAGTCGACTAACTAGTCTAGTTGGCTCACTGACTAGCTCCTCCAACATCTCCCCTAGGAACAAAATATTTCTTTGTCCCGAAGAAACATGGAGGTACAAAATTATCCTGTCTGAGTAGTTTGCTTCCAATTTGTTTTGTCTTCATGGGATGTGCAGTCAGATAGATGGTCTTTTCTGTACATAGATTTCCATAATGGCTTCTGCTGTAATGGCTAATTAGTGCTGAAATTATGTCCAGTTGCGGAGAGCATTCTGAATGTCAATGGTCAAGGTTGTAATGCTTGACAAAATTGACATCTTCTCTTGTATTGGTAGGTCTGTGATATTGCTCATGTTGATCCCCAACAGTTGAGTTTTTTCTTCTACTGTGTCGAGCAATCTTTTCATTTGTGGGAAAATATTATCCAATGTGTTGAGACTGGGTAGTAACTGATTCATCCATCGGTGTTCTTGTTTTTCTAATTTTTCAATTTTTGTTGTTTCTAGTACAATCTAATCTTGTATTGTACTCCTCATTGCTGCTTCCAATCCTTGCTGATTTTCTAATGTTTTAATGTGTTCTCGGGTGTCTCGGGCCTGCTAAAATACCTGGCCATAATAAGTGTACCAACTGCGCAGTACTTCTTTTGTGGCGGCAGAATCCTCCAAATCTTCCTGCAGTACTTTGTAGGCTTCTGAGAATGCTATGTACTGATTTCTCAATAGCACATAAGTCTCTTATTTTTTTCATCCTTCTTGCCCCGCAATTATGTCTGAAGGTTCAACATGACACTTTCCAACAGCTGATAAGCTTTCTCTAATGGTTTTTCAGTGTCAGTCTCTTTTGTTCCTGGTAAAACTGTTTGAGTTAGATTCCTACATTTGGTAAGGAATTTGATTTGTTCTGCTTCAAGTTTGTCTATCTGTTCTTTTTTGTTTTGATTTCTCGTTGCAGCCTCTTTAGTGAGTGCTCCCAATAGATGGTCCATAGTGTGCTTCTTGCATTATGTTTTCTCTTTCATGTTCTAGAACACACCGACGTAGTACTTCATCCAAGCCCATTCTATAGAGGAATCCATTAATTAGAGTGTATGGTGTGGCTTTCATTGCTAGAATTTGTTTCTTTTTAGTGTTCATACCTTCAGGTTCCTGACCATTCTCTATAAATTGAGTTATTTATTCTAGTTCTGTTGGTACAACTTATATTTGAAATATATGCGCGTCCTAAAGGTCATGTTCGACTCTTGTCAGTTCCTCCCCCGTGTCGATTCTCGACAAGTGGTCGGGTCCGACATTTAGCTTCCCTGGTCGAACTACTACTTCAAACTCAAATTCTTGGAACAGTAACAACCAACGACATATTCTTCTGTGGTATAAAGGTTTGTTTACCAAGTATTTTAAAGCTTGGTGATCTGTATAGAATATGAAAGGATTAGCTAACATGTAATTTCGATATTTCTATAGTGTAAATACCATTCCCAATGGCTCTATTTCTATCATTGAATATTTACGTTCTTCCTTATTTAGTTTTCGACTGCTATACATAATTGGGTATTCCATCCTGTCATCTCCATGTTGAGTTAGTATTGCACCTATTGCTATTCCTGACGCATCGATGTGGACGTGAAATTTTACTGACCAGTTTGGGAATCTGAGAATGGCTGCTTCAACTAATTTTTTCTTCAATGTGTTGAAGGAAGCATCACAGTCCTCAGTCTAGTCGTACCCTTGGTATTATTTTAATAGCTCTTCCAAGGGATAGGTCATATCTGAATAATGATAGATTAAATTTCTGTAATAGCCTGTGTGACCTAATAGAACTCAGACGTGTTTTGGGTTCACCAGGGGTTTTAGGTCCAAAATGATTTTTATTTTTGCAAATTTGACTTTGATGCCTTCTTTGCATACAATATGTCCCAATAGGATTCCTATGGGGATGAAAAAGATGCATTTCCTTGTATTGAGAGATAACTGGTTTTTTTGACATATTTCCAACATTAGTCTGAGCCACTTACAATTGTCTTTCAGCATGGAGTATATCGTCCAGTTGTCAAAGTATACAGCCATCGACTTGTATATGTATTCTTGGAATTCTTTAACTACTATCCTGGAGAATACGATTGGTGCATTCTTTAATCCAAATGGCATAACATTGTAAGAAAATGAACTGAATTCACAGACAAATGTCGTCTTCTTTCGGTCTTCTTTTTCAATTGGAACTTGATTATACCCTGAGAATCCATCTGTAAATGAGTAGCATTCGTGTCCTACAACTTCATTTAATATTTCATATGCAAATGGTGTAGGAAAGGGGTCTATTAAAGTGACTTTATTTAACTCTTGAAAATCAACACAAATTCTTAGTTTTGTCGGATCGTGCTTTTTCGGTTGGACGACCATAGGGATTGCCCATTCCAACTAGTCGATTGGATATATGATCCCTGCTGCTAACATGTTGTCGATCTACTTTTTCACTATTTCTTTGTATGTGTGAGCTAATTTGTACGACCTTTTCTTAATCGGTCTTACATAAGGTTTTATGTCTATTTTAATTTCACCCATCTCTTGTACTAATATGTTTAGGTTTTTGTAGTCTAGGGAAAAAACATCTTGGAATTCTTTTAATAGGTTAACTATTTCGGCTGTTTGCTCATCATTCTAGTAGTCACCTATTCGTGCCATTTTTGGTCGAATGATCATTCGAGATATCGACTTCTTTGGTGTTAACTTTCACGTCCATCCATTCTGGTGCCTTGCTTTCATTTATTTGTCATATTCCCTCTTTAAACTGAGAAAATGATGTGGGAAAATCTAGCACTGTCATCCTGTCGGTATCATCCTTGTCGGTCGACTCGACTTTGAATATTTTTTTAACTGGTTTTACCGTTTCTGGATGATAAGTTTTCCATTGAAATTTTTTTATGTGTGTGCTCATTCTCCAGTCTAAGTCTTGTTGACTATGGTATTTTATTCGATCAAATGTTATTACAAGATGCTTTCAGTCGGTTATGGTTTTGTGTCGAAGTGTGTTGAACAGTCGGTTCTATAATTTTTTTTATTTGTTTAGTTTCTTCAACTAATTTTTCATCTTCCGATACGAATATGAAGTCTTTAATGAAATTTTCCTCAAGTTCCCGCCATATGAATGTTTCGCCTCGAGCTTCTTCCATATTATACCATTTGTTTAGTAAGTCATCTAGTGCGAATGGAAACATGTGTGGCCATGTTTGTTCGTCTTTGTACCCAAGTCTTCTCCATTCCCTTTCGCATATACTTATGTGAGTTTCAGGGTTTTGTCCTTATATGAAGACTGGTATTTGTGCCTGTTTAGTTAGCTTCCTCCCACCAAATATCTTGACAAAGTATGTTGAAGTTGTTGTCCATGTATGTGATCTCGATTGATGGGTATCCCACCATCAAGCAGCTGGACCTGTAAACATCTCGACCAGGCTTTGTAGTCGGTTGTATTCTCCTAGGTTTTTAGAAACTTGTTCGATATGGAGTACTAGTAACTCTCTTTATTTATACCGAAGGGGCTATTTATTTTTTCTTTAATTGGTGCTAACGAAGGGTATTCCCTAATTTTTATTTCAAATATTTTTGGAATGATGGACACCGGAAAGCATTGACGAGTCGGTTTCTTCGATATAGCTTGGACAGTCCAACATCCTCGTGCTTGAGTTTCATAAATTTCTATCTCCCAATCATATAATTCTGCATTCGAATTATATCCGACTGAGTCTTGGTTACCCAAGTTAAGTTCCCCGCCGATGTTTGGCTCAATATAGTCTTCATCCTTTTGGATTTTGTAGAGTTGTCGAACGTCGACTTCCTAATCTATTGGTTTAGTCTAGGGTTCACCTTGAGAGGGATGGATAGGGACAGTAACTTATTGTCAGTTTCCTTTGAGTTTTATCCTCTCTTTATCTACTGATATTGATGCTTTCATCTTCCTACCCCATGGTTGACCTACCAGGTCTGGGAAGGAACTGGATCCTTCTTTTGGGTCGATGATTTTGAAGTCGATTTTTTTCAAAATTCCCTTGATGGTCGTGTCGACATTACTCCATACACTGATGGGTTCCATAAAACCTTGGTATGCTAATTTAAGATATATTCCTGATTCGTTTAGTCGAGGTCTTCCTAGTTGTTCCCATGTATCCCTTGTCATGATGTTTACTTAGGATCCAAAGTCTAGCACAACTTGTCGAACGTGATATCCCTCAATTTCCAGGTCGACAAGTGGGTCATCATCACTCTTATCTTTTTGATTAAGGCTGCATATATTTTTAGTTTAATTCTCCATGCTATGCTTGTTCTTAATATTATGTAACAAATCAATGAATTGTGCTACTGATTTGTCATTATGTATTAAGTTAAGTAATTCTTGTGAGACATCTTGTCGACTGTTATCGGTCTCTTCTTGTCGGGAGAATTCTTGGAACATGTTTGATGCATCATTGTACAATTGTTTTTGCTTTATGGGGTTAGGATAATCATCTTTGTTTTTTATTTTACTTATGCGTGGATTATCATTGTGAGTCTTTGTTCCTTGTCTAGTGACTACATGTAATTTCTTTGTAGGGGTTATATTACATTTCTTAGCACACGACAAGACATTAACATTTTTCTTCTTATTAATTTTGTCAAGTATAGTGGGACAATCCTCTATTGAGTGATCACCCACTCCACAACTAGTACAAAATTTCAGGTCGGTCCGATCTTTATATGGAAAGTCTATGTATCAGTGGCCTTCTTTATAGCATGTAAAGCATTGAATGGGTCTTCGTGGTCCGTTTTCCCGATTTCCATTGAATCGGCCTCGATCTCCAAATCCTCCATGACGATTGTCATACCGACGCTCGTATCTTCAACCTTCATAATGTTGGTTAATTTGTTCATTTTTTTCATTGTTCCTCAGGATTATATCATTGTTCTGAGCATCAACGTTTGTCTGGTAGACTGCATGGTAATTTTGTCGATTCTTTAGGTTCAAATAGCAGTCAGTTGTCGCATGAATTTTTACCTCATAGATCACACACCATGAAGATTTTCCATTTTTCATATTGTAAGGTCAGTCCTTTGTCATGTGTGACCCATGTTCTTGGAAAATGTCACAGAAACATTTTGTTTGAACAAAATAGACATCATGTCGATTTGCTTCTTGTCGGAAGTTGTCTTTGGTATGTCTGACCATTGAGCAGGTTGTGCACTAGATGTATGGATCTGTGAGGTTCAGTTCTCTTAATGATTTTTTCATGATATCCAACTGCTCCTTGATGCGATTGTCGACAGGATGTGCTGGATAGTCATTGTCCATCTCGACCTGCAGTTGTTTCGTCAACGCTTCTTCATATGATTTGAATGTGTCCAGACTGATATGTCTTCAAATTTTCTGTACAAGTCCTGCAAGAAACCATTAAATTAAAATTTTTTCATCAATGGTATAGTCTAATTGGATCAATAGGTCCTTCCATCGCTTGTCATAGTCCCAAATAGTTTTTGTGGGTTTCAGAACAGTTGTTTTCAACTTTTTTGTCACCAAATGTTTTGCATGTGGTGTTTTGAAAAAGTATAGGAACCGTTGTTTAATTTCTACCTTGGTCTCATTAGGTGTCTTCTCAGTATATGTCATATACCAATTTAGTTCCCTCTTCCATAAGGCACCAACGAACTGCACCATCTGTCTGTCTTCACTAGTTACAGCGTTAGCCTCCCATGTCGATTCATAGATGAACCGGTTTTGTCTGGGATCCTCATCACCCTCATAGAGGGAGATGTGTGCTGCTCCGTGCCCTATTTCGTCAGTTTCAGTGTCGACTTCATGAAGTGGTGGTGGGGGTGGTGGGATATTCTTTGTAGCTCTGTGTTGATCACAGCTAGTTTCGTTGAAACTCTCCTTCTCGTCGAAATTTTTATTTGTTGATTTCTCCTCGACAAGTAGTTGGATCAACTTGAATTCTTCTACTGACATCCAAGCTAATTGTTGTAGCTTAGATATTCTCCTATGCGGATTCGAAAACTATGTATTTCCTAAAGCTATGTCTGGTAGGGGGGACACTCCTTCATTTCCTAGGTATAGTAGGTTGATACTTTGGTTGGACGGGTACACTTGGAATGTGAACCAGTTTCCTTCCTCAGGTCGATGAATTACCAAATGATCGAGTTCATTTCCTTCGATGTCTAGTCGACTCCATACGTCGAACTCACCAGCTCGTAGCGTCAGGTCCTCTTTGACAATGGCCTGCACACAGGAACTCAAGTTCGGATTAGTTGGAGATAAAGGTATTACTTCCTGGGGTATCTCAATATGGAGAGCTTCACACGGCTCTATCCATGGATCTTCTTCCATTAGTGAAACTTCTTCTTCATCTACTCCTTCTTCCTATCAGTCATGACCCAACTCTAGTAGATGACTTTCATGTTCACTCACCCTGGTATTCATTCTTCTCTACAGCGCGATGGAATGCTCTCTTCATTCTACCCTTCTCTTCTTCCTCTTTTCTCTTTCTATTTTCTGCAAATTCGGAGTGTTTTTGTGATTCACTATTTGAATTATTTCTTTCTTGGCCCGACTTTTCATTGCTGGTGGTTATTTCTGATGTCGAGTAGAATCCTTCTACTCCACCCTGACACATGACCAACTACCCCCCCATAGCCTACCCGATGCTTTAGTAAGCCCAGATAGTTTTGTCTATTTATTCAAGAAGTACTCCCACTCCCTTTTGGCAATGAACTTCTCCCATGCTTTCTACTTCTCCGCCTAGTTGGTATTTGGTGGCAGTTCGATCAGTGATGGACGAGGTTCGAAAATATGCCCTACTCCTCTGTCGATTAGGAGTCTAAACAAAAGGGTCGGTAGTGAGTGAAGGAATTGCTCAGTAAAGTCGGTATAGAACCTTTTTTCTATAGTTTTGACCGAAAGTCTCTATTCCACAACCTGTTCCTGGAAGAACTCATCTGTGATTTTCTCGAACCACTATGACAGGTTTGTTTTTCCTCCTCTTATCATTTTCTGGAGCAACTCTTGTTCCTTAGTGTCTACCAGATTTTTCATCCATTAATTTCTTCAGAAACCTAGGCACTGACTCTACAAAATTTTCATGCGTTTCAGTGAAGAATTTCTCCTTTGCCTAGGAAATATTCAGCTTATTTCTTCTAGCATAATTCTGCAAGTAGTTTGCAATCTTATTCTCCCACTAGTCTTTAAAATCATTCTCTGAGATCATCTACTAATTTTCATTTTGTCCATACGTGTACTGCCGGCAACGGAACCAATGTTGTAATCACTTAGATCATTAGGTTACCAATAATACATATATAGAATCATATAATCATAACAGAGACAAGAGACAAGATAGTAGGTATAAGAACAACTTTATATTACATAAAATACATAAGGGTTCATACAAAACATCAAACCGAACCAAGTTCATATCTGGCTCAACATCCTATTATATATCATTACAAAATAGTTATGAATAACTACTTGTTGGTTCAGTCAACTGACACGACCTTTGGAGGCCGACCTAATTTCTAATTAGTCGGATAACTAGTCTAGTCAACTCACTGACTAGCTCCTCAACAATAACCAATCTTCTAGCATTTTTAATTCTTCATCATACTCTCTGAGGTTAGAAAGTTTCTCTTTATCTTTAGTATCCAACTCTGCAACAACAAGTTCGCCTAGGTACTAATCACCTTTTTGAGACAATATAGTCTTTTCCTCTATCATGACAGATTTATTCCTCTGTCTTCCAACATCATTATCAAAATATGCAAGTGTTCTCCTTTGGTTATCTCCATGAGACCATGTCATCTCATCCTTCAATTCTAGAACAAAATTTTGGCTTTGGTCCATGTCAAGGATACATGGATACTCTCCTTCTTCTTCCTTTTCCTCTGGGACAACCTCACAAGGTTCATCACATGTTACCCCTACATATATACACAATTCATTAATTTAAAAAATGTTGAGATTTTCATCACCCATTGATTCTCTTATCAACACATTATTTTGCTGATATGATCTGAACTCTCCAAAGAGTTCAAGAGGATTTCACCTAGTCCCTCTTCTACACCATCTTTTCCCAAGATGATTCCATGTTCTGGTTCACAATAGTGAACATATTTCTCTGTTAATGGCCCAATTCTGATCTTGCTTTTATTTTCTAAAGCATCCATCCTATGCTTCATTACCTTATCAAATTGCATAAACACATCATCTAAGTGTTCTTCAGTACCTGCATTCATACACAAACCATTAGATTTAAAAGCATGAGACTCTAAAGTCCCTGTTGATATCTTTTTTGGCATCCTCCTTTTGTATTGCTCTTAGCACAACATCAAACTTTCACCATCACCTATTTTTTCAATAGTATAATATATAGGCTGCATCCACTCTTCATAGGATACCATATCATCTTTTACTATAACAAAATTATATTCTGCTATCCTGCTTTTGGAAAGCACATCTTCTTTTTCTTAAGACTCCATGACAGCCCAAGGTGACTGTTCAACTTTTTCCTTAATTAGAATGCAATTCTGATTCTTCCCTATAGAAATGTATTTGCACATTTCTTTTTCTACCTTCATCTTCAGATCATCTTCAATTGACTGTGTTCCTCCATCAAGTAACTCATCAATGAGTTGCTTTTGTTGCAATATTTCAGACCTTTCCTCATTTGAGAGACTTTCTTCATCAAATTTTAAGACAGTTTCAAAAGACTGCCTATCATCTACGACAAAACCTATAATCACAAACAAATCATCAGTCTAAAAAACATAAGACCTCTTGGTCTCATTCGACCTCACAGTCATCTCCTCCGTAAGTTGATCTGTACTCTTTACATAATCCATGAGACTTTCAATTAGTCTCTCCTTTTCTGCTTCATCATCATCTCCAAGAAAAGGACCCTGTTTAGGTTCACAATATGAAACTTCCATCTCAGACTCAACTTCCCTGAGTTCTTTCAATCTAGAATACATATCTTGCCTTAGATTCACTTGCAGTGATTGCCATCTTACCTTCCTTTTCCTCATTACCCAACCATCCCTCTAGGTTTCTTCTTCAACTTCTTGTATATTCTTCTCGAAGCACCAAATGTCTCTTGCTAAATCTAGAAACTCCCTCTTACATTCTTCTTGAATTTCTTTCTTCTTTCTTTTTCTATGGCTTTCCTTTGAACCCTTGCAATGGACTTCAGTAGTCATTGTTTCTATCTCCCTCTCTTTTGTGAACTTCATCATGTCCACTTGTGGACTGCTTTCCTAAGCCTCCCTCGACAAGTCTCCACACTTGTCTATTATACCTCAACAAGCTATCTTTCCTTGAGCTTGTCCTTTTGCTATCTCTGGTTCTTCTCCTCTAGAACCTTTTGAGAATCTCCTTTTCTCTTCTGTTTGGATTCTGTAGGTCCACTTCTCTTTTGAGAACATGCACTAGTCCTCTCTTTTCCAATCTCTATTGGATTTATGGGTTCTACCACTGCTTCCTCTTTCCTCTAAGAGTTCACAAACTCTTCTTCATCAGGAACATAAGTGTCTTGTGTACAAATCCACTTCCTTTAGTCTGTTGTAACCTGTTAAATCCTTCCAAGTATTTCTTCTGCACTCTCCTATGGCTAATATCAATTTAAACCACACACTCTTTGTCTGCAAGTATTTTCCCATCGTTAATTATAATCATAACGGAAAACAAAAAGATCATTATTTCATTCCAAGAGCTAGCTGTGCTCTGATTTTAATTTGATGCAGACGGGAACCCCAAACAACCATTATCCCATCTGCTTTCCCCAAGATTTATCTTGCTTTACATTTAGCAAACTCTAATTTTGGCTTCTTGTCCAAATATTTCTTCTCCCGCAAGTCTATTGTGCAGCTCTGCTTTCGCAAGTTCAATTTCACAAGACAGGTTTCCACAAGCTTGCTTTTCCGCAAGACAATTCCTTCCACAAGACATATTTCTGCAAATCTGTCTTTTCGCAACCTCAGTCTCTCTCTGTAACTTCAACCTTTTCGCAAGCTCCATTTCAACAAAGTTTTCGCAACTCTGTTTCCGCATTTGCGGATTGCAAAAATTGCCAAATTCCAAATTTGACTTCCGCAATTATGTGGCCGCGACACTCCTTTCCACAATCGGATTGCGGATTGCTGATCCAACTTTTCCAGAAGTTGAACTTCCGCAATTCCTTTTCCACAACTCTTTACAACCGTTGATTTCATGCGGCTTCCTTCCTGATCGTTGATCCGAGATCAGATGCAGATCTCATCTTATATTTGCGGATCCTTTATCTTCCTTACACATTTCTCTTGCGGGATTGTTCTGGAGTGTTAGATCTCTTGTGACTTTGATCTCGTTTGTTGATCTACTATCTCCATTGAAACTTCACTTAACCTTGAGGATTTTTTATCTTCCACTCATGTTTAATTCATGAATCTTTCCCTGCCGTCGATCCATCTTCTTGAGATGTTTTGAGCCATCCAATCTCTACTAGACTTGACTCCCGCAACTTCATAATTCTTCGTTGATTGATTAGAGGTTTGATCAATTAAATTCAATCGATCTCTCTTTGCCAGATCTACGCAAACTCTTCATGGTCTTACACAACCTCTATAATATTCAACTATTTCAAGCCTTAATTTCAGACTATGCATACACCGATTTATGACTCATTAAAAAATATCATCAATCATTCAATTCATGAAATCATACATTCAAAAAGAACTGTAATCACACACAAAGATACACCGAAATATAATTTCCTTCTTTCAATACAATGAAACTGTACATTCATGATTATCTCAGAACCTCTATTATGATCCCCTTAGTCTGGTATAACTACAACCAATGACCTTGGCCTAATTTACAATGATTTGGCCACGCCTTATCCAGATTGAATGGCTGCCTCTGGCTCTTCTAGGTAATTTTATCTCTCCCTTTTCTTCCTTCTCCCCGTTGCCTCGAAGGCTTACAAACATATATACAATAGGATTCATGAACCCATTTTGGTTCAGATCCTCAATATACTCAACAATCTGCTGACTAATTCTAAATAAAGCAACACAATTAACCATATCTCTATGAATTGTTCATGAGAGCCTTGACCCTTATCAAATGCTACCATTTGACATGGGCTTAGTTACATGACTCATTTAATGACTCATCACTCACCTAATGACTCATCACCTATGTAGAAGATTACTCAACATAGGTTTATTTACAATGTAATATTCTAAGGACTATTAATTCAGAATATGAAGACCTCTTCTAGGTCTGATCAAACATTGAGCTTAGACTTAAATGGAGAGAAGGATGCTCCTGCATCACATCTTCATCTATAGGTTTTGTCCATGGTTCTCCCTGAGATGGGTGAATTGGAACAATAATTTTTTTCCCATTTCCTTTGAGTTTTATTCTTTCTTTATCTATTGAGATTGATACCTTCATCTTTTGACCGCATGGTCTCCCTAAGTGAATTTCACCATATATGTTAAGTTCTGTATAGTCTTCGTTGTTTTGAATTTGGTATAGTTGTCGAACGTCGACATCTTCATCTATAGGTTTTGTCCATGGTTCTCCCTGAGATGGGTGAATTGGAACAATAATTTTTTGCCCATTTCCTTTGAGTTATATTCTTTCTTTATCTAGTGAGATTGATGCCTTCATCTTTCGACCCCATGGTCTCCCTACCAAAGCCGAGAAGGAGCTGGATCCTTCCTTAGGATTGATTATTTCGAAGTCGACATTTGTAGTGATACCTTTGATAGTCGTTTCGACATTCTTCCAGACACCAATGGGTTCAATTAATCCTTGATCTGCTAGCTTTAAGTATATACCAGATTCATTAAGTCATGGTTTACCCAATTTTTCCCATCTGTTCCTAGTCATAATGTTTACCTGCGATTCGAAGTCGAGGACGACTTGTCATACATGGTAAACTTCAATTTCCAGGTCGACTAAAGGGTCATCATCATTTTTATCTTTTTGATCCAGGATGCATATGCTTTTAGCCTATTTGTCTACACCATATTTATTCTTGATATTATACATTAAGTTAATAAATTTTGCAACATAATTGTCAGCGTTTATCAAACTAATTAATTATTGAGACATCTTCTGTTGAGATTCATCGGTTTCTTCTTGTGCTTCTAATTCTTGAAATATGTGCGATGCATTGTTATATAATTGTTTTTGTTTAATCGAATTAGGATAGTCGTCCTTATTTCTTGTTTTTCTTATTTGAGGGTTATTCAGACCGATTTTAGTACCTTGTCGAGTAACAATTTGCAAATTCTTAGTTCGAATAACATCAGATTTTTGTACACTGGACAAGACATTAATATTTTTCTTATTTTTAATTTTTTCAAGCATGGTGGGGCAATCCTCCAAAGAGTGATCGCCTACACCACAAATTGTATAGAATCTGAGATCGGTTCGATCTTTGTATGGATAGTCATCATGTCAGTGTCCCTCATTTAGGCACATGTAACACTAGATAGGTGGAAGTGGTATATTCTCCTAATTCCCAAAGTATCGTCCTTGACCTGAAAATCCTCCACGTCGATTGTCATCATACCGACGATGATATCTTCGATTTTCATACCCCTGATTATTCTGCTCATTCTGGTTGTTGCTGTTATTATTATTAGAATTTTTGTTATTATGTGCGACACCATTCGCCTAATATACTGCCTTGTAATTTTTTCGGTTCTTTAAATTCAAGTGACAGTCTGCTGTCGAATGAATTTTGACTTCACATATGGCACACCAAAGAGATTTCTCATTTTTCATATTATATGGACATTCTTTTGTCACATGTAGGTCATTCTCTTGGAAGATGTCGCAAAATCATTTTGACTGTACGAACCAGATATCTTGTCGACGACCGTCCTGTCGACAGTAGTCTTTCGTGTGGCCGACTGTTGAGAATTTAGTACACCAGACTTCATGTCCTTTTAAGTTTATCTCTCATATTGACTTTTTCATAATCTCCAATTTCTTTTCTGATCGTCTGTCGATGGGATTTACTGGGTAGTCTTCATCCATTTCAATTTGTAGCGCCTTGGTTAATGCATATTCATAGGTATTAAAGTTATCAAGTTAGATATGCATTCTATTTTTCTGAAAAATTCCTGCAACAAACCACTGATTCAGTAATTGTTCATCGATGTTGTACTCCAATTGGCTCAGAAGGTCTTTAAGTCTTTTATCATACCCCTGAACTATTTCAGTCGGTTTTTGAACTATCCTCTTTAGTTTCTTTGATGCTAGATGTTTTGCATCAGGCATCTTAAAAAATGACATAAATTGTTGTTTTATTTGTGCTTTTGTTGCATTCAGAGTTTTCTTCGTATATGTCATATACCAAGTTAAGGATCTTTTGCGCAGAGTACCTGCAAATTGTTCCATCTAACGTTCTTCACTGGTAACAACATATGCTTCCCATATTGATTCACAGATGAAGCAATGTCGTTTGGGGTCCTCATCACCCTCATAGAGGGGGATGTGAGCCGACATATGTGCCATGTTATCACCGTCTACGTCTTCTTCGCTTGGTGGGGTTGGTGATGTTGGCGGTGGGTTACTTTTTGTGACTTTGTTTTCTTCACAACTATTCTCGACAGAACTTTCGTTTCCGTCGGAAGTTTTATCCGTAACAGTCGGTTCACTTTCGACTAAAATTTGACTCCTTATAGGGATACCAAATGAAAGTTTTACTGATGTTTGGGTACCCTTATTGGTGATACCGACTGGTCTGGAGATTTATTTAAAGATAGAATTGGCTGGGGTGGTGCTACTTCATGCTCTAGGTAAAATAGGTGAAAACTACGATTAGAATAATATGGTTGAAACGTAACCCAATTCCCTTCTTGCAGTTGATGAATTACAAGATGGTTAACATCATTTCCTTCACCATCTATTCGTCTCCATATAGCTATTTGACCATCTCTTATTCCTAAATCATTTTCAATAATGTCTTCCACTCTAGCACTGTGAATAACATTTCTCAGGGAGTGTGGTGTTTTGTTCTGGGGTATATCTACTTGGAGAGCTCTACTTCTCTATATCCACAAGTATTCATCCATTGGTGACAATTCTTCATCATTACCCTCTTCCTATCGGTCATGACCCGAATTCGGTGGATTTCCTTATGATTCTATCACTCTAGTTGTCATTTTCTCTTGTTCAAGCACCACAACTTGCTCTCTAATTTCCTCCTCTCTTTCTCCTCTTCTCCCGTTCTATTTTCGGTGTATTCAGAGTGCTTTTGTGTGTAACTATTCTTTTTTTTCCTTTTTAGTCTGAATTTTCATTATTGGCCTTGGTGTTTCATTATTTGATTGAGAATTTCTCTATTTTATGTTAGAGCATGACCAGCTACAACCCCATTTCCGACCCAAAATATTTTAGTAAGCTCGGGTGGGACTGCTTATTTGTTTAGAAAGTACTCGCACTCTCTTTCTTAGATAAACTTCTCCCACTCCTTTTGTTTGGCTGCCCAGTTTGTGTTGCTTGGCAGTGTTATTAGTAAAGGACGAGGTTCGACTATATGGCCTGCACCTTTTTCAATAAAAAATTTAAACAACATTGTCGACAACAAACAAAAGAGTTGTTCGGTGAGTTCATTATAGAATATCTTCATGATACTCTCAAGAGAGACCCTCTCTTTGATAGCTCGCTCCTCACAAAAATCATCTGTAATTCTTTGGAACCACTCCGACAGATTTGTGCGATCTCCTCTTGTCGATTTCTGAAGTAGCTGGTGTTTGTTTTCACCTAGAGGATCGCTCATCCAATAACAATTATAGTGATTGTGGGACGAACTCGACAAACTTCTCATGTGTTTCAGAGAAAAAAATCTCCTTTTCTTGGGAAATAGTCAGTCTTTTTGTTCTGGCGTAATTCTGCAGGTAATTCACAATCTTACATTCCCACCAATCCTTGATCTCCTGCTATGATATCATATAGTCATATTCAGTCTAGTATATGTATCATGGCAATGGAACCAATGTTGTAATCAATCATATTGCAAGGTTACTAATAATACACATACATAATCATATAACAATAACAGAACAAGAGACAAGAATGGTAGATATAATAACAATTTATATTACTCAAGTACACATGTGGGTTCATACAACAAACCAAACCAATTATCTATCTGGTTCAACAACCTATATATATGTTTACCAATCAGTTGCATAAACTAAATGTGAGTTCAACCAAGTGACACGACCTATGAGGTCGACCTAATCTACAATTAGTCGACTAGAAAGTTTAGTCGGCTTAGCCGACTAACTCCTCCAACACCTATAATTGATAACTTTACTCCATTCAAGAAGTTTAGGCCCAACATAAATCTAAGATCAAGTTTAGAACCAAGGGAAGACCATAAATAAAATAGTGTGACTACTCCTTAATCTATTCTTTTAAAATTCCTTGTTGACATAAATATTCATGTGTCTTTCCCATCTCTTTGATATTTTATTTATTGGAGAAAAGTTGGTTTAGGTAGTCAGAAATTGGCATAGGGTCTATACATGTGTACAAACTAGGCGTCTTCCACTCAAAATCCATATTTTTGGTGCATTCCACATAGTTTTAGGCAATTTTGAGGATGCTTGTGAAGTGAGTGCCCGTGAGTTGCACGAAGCAAAGTAGTGAGTACACATGAAGGAAAGTTGAGGGTGTAAGGAAAAAGACTTAAAAAATTATCTAGGGGATATGAATTATGAATGGAAACATGAATTTGGCCTAGCTCTATTTATTGGCCAAGGTGAACAAATAAAGCTATAACACAAGAAACCAAGCAGGGGAGCTACAAAAGCTTCCACTATCACATTGTTTACTTTCTATTGACCTTAGATTATAACAAATTCATCATTTGCTAATTAAATCGAACATCAAATCACAAAAATGATGTCAACATAAAATTCTTGATATAAATTTAATAAAACCCAAATAGTTTAATATCCAAATAAAAACAATGAATTGCTTAAGGTTCTTCCCCACAAGCACTAGCATATTCAAGTAACGTATCACATTTTCTCTATCTTAGAAAAACCACATCAATATCTCCATTCCAAATTGAAGAATGCAACTATATGTCACATAGAAAACATTCACCATACAAGTTTAAAGCATATATTTACATGAAAATGGACTTCCATTACCTTTAGTTATTGTAATTTAAAACCATTAGTTTTAGATGATCTTGTAGGTTTCTAGAGAGTAAGAAAAAACGGTCGAAGAGAATAATTGGACTAATGGTCCTAATTCAAAAACTAATAAATAAAATTCTTGGATGCTGACATTATTCAATGGAAATCAAAGAAAAATCCCTAATCTTGAGATTCCATGATCCCAAATTTGCACTGAAAGTCAAAATTGGGTATCAGTTTCCTATTTTATAAGTATTTTATCACTTTCAAGTGGATACCCATGGGTTTTCTTAAGAAAACCTACAGGTACTTGCACATTTTATACAACAAAGTTGTTTATTATTGCTTCTATAAAGTAAAACAAGTGTGGATATGGGAAAAATGATGAATATTTTTTTGTAAAAATACCAAAAAACTGCATTTCTTGGTTTCCTAATAGTAACAAAACATAAATGTTATTGGTAAGACTAAGACTATATATTAGAAATTAGAAATAAAGAAAAGAGAGAACCTAAAAGGAGAAACTCAAAGAGTTCTCCCAATGGGCTCACCAATATGTTAGAGGGAATAATCCCCAAGGGTTTAAGGAGGACCATTGACAAAGCAAGATGAAGATTGCATACTTCTTTCTAGAATCAATAAGCTATTAGATATAACTCCCTAAGGAAGATATTATTACCTTTATACAAATAGTTTTCCTTTGAAAATCCAGTTCTTGCAAACCTGAGTACCATGTTCATTATTCCAAGTTTTTTTCTTGTCCCACACACAAAACACAATAACCAACCTTCCTTAAATCCTAATGGTCATACAAATGTGAATCATAATAAACAAATAAATCTATTTATGCATTGATTCTAATTAACTACAAGGAAGTTAATTCCACTTGAAAATATATATTGTATGCCAATAATTCAATTTCAATCAGGTGGTTGGGAAGGAGAAGATGCATATTCATATTTATTAAATAATAAACAACAAATACAAATGATACATGATAACTTGTTGTTGGCAATTTCATCACATGAGTTTGGGTTCCTCTTGACTAGTTTTCTTATTTGATAATATTATGCATATACTAGCTAACTTTACTCCATTTAGGAAGTTTAGACTCGACACAAAGCTAACATAAAATTTAGAACCAAGGGAAAATAGGGGATGATAAAGAAAATAGTGTGACTACTCCTCAATCTATTCATCGAACATTTCCTTGTTGACATAAAGATTCATGTGTATTTGTCATTGCTTGAATCTCTTAGTTATTGGAGTAATGTTGGTATAGGTTTGGTACATGTGTACAAACTATGTGTCTTCCACTCAAAGCTCATATTTTTGGTGCATTCCACATATTTTTTAGGTAGTTTTGAGGGTGCTTGTGAAGTAGTGAGAACCCATGAGTTGCATGAAGGAAAGTAGTGAGTACACATGAGTTGCATGAAGGAAAGCTGAGGGTGTAAGGAAAAAGACTTAAAAAAATTATGTAGAGGATCTGATTGATGAATGAAAACATTAATGTGGCCTAGCTCTATTTACTGGACAAGGGTTAAAAAATAAAGATATAACACAAGATCTGAGAAGGGGAGCTGCATAAGCTTCCATGATCACATTGTTTACTTTTTGATGACCTCAGATGATAAAAAAATCATGATTTTCTTATTAAATTGAACATCAAATCACAAAAATGATGTCAACATCAAATTCTTGATACGAATATAATAAAACTCAAATATTTTAATATCCAAATAACAACGATGAATTGTGTAGGGTTATTCCCCACAAGCACTGACATATTCAAGTATCATAACATATTTTCTCTATCTTAGAAAAACCACATCAATTGGTCCATTCCAAATTGAATAATGTGACTATATGTCACATAGAAAACATCCTTCATACAAGTTTGAAGCATATATTTACATGAAAATGGGATTCCATTACTTTTTGTTGTTGTCTTTTAAAAACCTTTAGTTTTAGTTGATTTTGTAGATCTCTAGAGAGTAATAAAGAAAATGTCTAAGAGAATAATTGGCCTAATGATCCTAATTCCAAAAACTAATAAATACAATTTTGGATGATGGCACATTTAAAATGGTGGAACTTTGGAGACTTTCAACACTATTTGACTAAGGGTTGCTTCTATGTTGAATTTTGATCTACCTTAGGGTACATCAAAAGGCCAGTCTTTAAGGAAACACATGCACTCTTTTGGTTTAAAGTATTTCAAAATACAAAATTACTATTTTCAAGTATGTTTGTTAGAAGAGAGTTGTTGGTTTGGTAAAGTTTCGTAAAGCCCCAAATTGATAAAACAATAATTGAAAAAAAGAAAGAAAAGTCCTATAGAGAAACCAAATGTAAAAATAACTAGGTAATACACCACTCATTCCTAATGATAAAGATTTTAATATAGTTCATGTTGGGTTAATATTGACTCGGTAAAATAGTAATTAGATTAATGTTTATTTGGTCATTAATGGGTTTACTGTTGGTGGTTTATAGGTCCATGGTTTTGAGTAACCCATGGTATTTTTCCATGGTTTTGAGTAACCCATGGTATTTTTCCATGGTATTGGTATGCGATGAAGCCTATTTAAATGATTAAAGAACTATATTATAAATTGCCTCATATGGACGGTGTTGGCCGTATTTTCCAAGGACAACAAATTATATCTTTTGAAGGTTGGTTTTTTGGTAAAGGGTTTCTAGGGTAAAAATATCTTGTTCATATTGTGGCTTCTTTGTGTTTTTTTATTCCTCTCTCCATGTCCATAAATTTTAATATGGTATTGGTTTTGTTATTCCTGTCTCCATGTACATAAATTTTAATATGGTATTGAAGCCATGTTTGGGTGGATAAATATATCATGAGATAATCCCTAGACCATAGACTTTAATGAAGATGCATTGATGCAAATCATTGGTACAAAAAACACATAGATGATATCATATGAAGAAGTAATCACTTAAGGAGTGCTTGATTAGTTATTGTATTTGGAACATGAGCAATGATAGCAATGCATCATGCTTATGGTTCATAGTGTCACATGCTCAGGCATACAATTGTAAGCATTTTTATGGAGTTGGATTTAATTACATATGCAAATGGGCATATTGATGTAAAATCATATAGGCATGTCACCGATGTGAAGTCTATATATAGACCTAGGTGATTGTTAAGGGGGGCATGTTTTATTCCTTGATACTTGATTATAAACTTTGAGGGGGGTAGGTATTTACCCCAAGTGAAGTTTAAGCGGGGGAATGTTGGGTTAATATCGACTTGGTAAAATAGTAATTAGATTAATGTGTATTTGTTCATTAATGGGATTACCTTTGGTGGTTCACAAGACCATTGTTTTGGATAACCCATGGTATTAGTATGTTTTGAAGGCTATTTAAAGGCTTAAACAATCCATTGTAAATGTCTCATGTGGTCGGTTTGTCCATATTGTCTAAGGACAACAAATATATATTTTGAAGGTTGGTTTTCTTGACAAAGGATTTCATGGTAAAAGTAAATTGTTCATGTTGTGGCTTCCTTGTGTTTTGTTATTTCTCTCTTTGTGTTAGTAAATATTAATATTTGATTCACCACATCACACCTCTACATATTATGCGATAGAGAGGGATAAATTAGTCATTGCACTAAGAGAAGCAATGTTGATTCTACAAATGAATATTGAAGAGATTGTAATTTATATCCCATATGTGTAATGTTGAAATCGTCACATGTTGACCGAATATGATGTTATACTAAACAAAATATAACTAATAATTATGTGGATTATTTAGAGAATGAAATGAAGGAATAAATATAAAATGGAAACAAACACACAAAGAGGTTGCAGAGAACACAATAATACAACAAAAGAATGTAAACTACAAAGCTATAAAAACTAGCTAGATTAGTGGTAGCTTATCTCTGAAGAGAGATGCATCAGCTACACTCATTTGAAAGAAGACCATTATAAGAAGTAAAAAATTTCCTTTTAATATGAAGTTGTAAACCCTAAAAGGAAACCCCCCTAAATATCCAAAACCCTAATCCTAGGAGATAAAGTGGCAAAAATGAATGTGGTCCCTAAGGAGTCTAGTTGATACTTCAACTTCCTAGGGTCAAAACTTCCACATACAAACTTCATTTGGGGCACACAATATCCCATTGGAAATATATTGAAGAGAAGAAAAAATTTGATCAAGGATTAGGAAATCCATAAATAACCCTAAACCATTGAAGGGACAAAAACCACTATTTAGGGCCTCAAAAGTGCCCCAAAAGTTTAAGACCTAAAAAATTGTAGAAAAACTACCAAGATGAAGAAAAAATCCGAGTCAATGGAACAAGTTGGTGGCCACTAGTATCCACCTAGATCAAAATTTTCCCCTTAGGAAGTAATGGTCCTCATTGCATCAAATTCCTCTATAAGATGTGGAAATTTCTTTCAAATTTGGATTTTGATGAGCCACTTCCCTTTATGAGGAAATTGTCCCACTTTGACCCCCTGATAGAGTTGTATGTTCTATTGGTGTGTGCCCCTTATGTGGATGTACTTGATTAAATCCACTATATATTTTTCAATGTAGTCAGGATTGATTTCTTTATGGGTCAAGTGATCTACTACCTTCAAGGTGTCCAATATAGGTGGAAAATATGGTCAAATGAACTCCACATTAAAAATTGGGTGCATGCCAAGGAAAGGGGGGATACTTAATTCATAATCACTCTAACCCACAAACTTTGTGATGGTGTAAGGGCCATATAAAAGTGGTCTAAGTTTCTTATGTGGGACCATGAGATTCTCTTTCTAAAAATGCAACCATACCTTATCACCAATCTAAATTTGTTTGGAACCCTATGTTGGTCATGTCGTCGTTTGTACTTGGAATTGGATTTTTGTAGGATATCATGAACCTTCTATTGGATATGTTGGATATATTCAATTTTTTTTTGTTCTCTATATTCATTAGTGTGAGAATGGGATGAATATTTTGATGCATTTGAAATGGAAAGAGTTACACCAATGGGAGTGATGGTTGAACCCAAAGATTTGAAAATGATGTGATTAGTAGAGCCGCAGAGGGGTTTATTGTTGGAGTTCTCATCCCATTTACATGGATTCTTGGAGTTGTAAATTCATAATATATGCATACTAATTTTGTTGACCACCTTTGTTTGGGGGTGGAAATCACTTTTTTTGTTTAGCTTAGTGTCCATCAATGACCACATGATAGAGTAGAAGGTACTAAGGAAGCTAGTGTCCTTGTCTAAAATAATGGTATATGTGTTGGATTCCTTCCTTCGGCTGACCCAAGTTCAGGTCCTCGATAGTCAACAAAGACCTAGATATCGGCCCGACAGTGTAGAGTTCAGTCGACACCACCTGCGATGCATATGCAGTCTCACCCGAGATATATTTATGGGGAACTGCTAGAACCAAGTTTCTGTGGAACTGCTAGAACTGCCAAATGAAAAGCTCCTTTGTTGTTTTTCACGGATGGGTTTCCATGTTAAATACCATGTCATTAGGTAGATTATGAATATGTCTATGTTGCATGCATGTATATGAATGTATATGATGAGTGTGCTTTAGTCATAGGGATGTATATTGTGATTAAGTGTTTATGTATTTGATTATGAATGAGTTCTCTTGTGCACAAGTCACACTATTGATAGATAACATGTGTGTTAGGCATATATTGTTGTTATAATCTCTGTGACGGATAAGTTAAGTGGTGTATTATCTTTACACAGTAAGGTTAAGCAATACATCCACCAACTTCGGTCGAGTGAGTTAGTACGGTGCGAAGGGAGAAGAAATACACATCCAACTATGGAACCTTAGTTCTAGTAGTTTACCATAAGAGATATTTTGGGTGAGACTACATCTGCATCGTAGGTGTTGTCGACAAATCCTTTCTCTATTGGGACAATATTTTGGGATTTGTTGCGCACAAGATAAGGTCCAAACCTGGGTCGAAGGGAGGAAACAAAAACAAATGGTTCTGTTGTTGGGACCGTGAATCATTTTAGTGAGGGACATGTTTTGGAATCTCACGAAGCTGGAAATCCAAGACTGGGTGGATTTTAAAGCATTATAGTTTGCACAAGAAGAAAGTAAACGATAATGGTTGAATCTGATGAGGTTGTTGGAGTGATACCTTTATATGGATATTCACGAGATTTTGTTTTTCAAGTTCCCTATTGTGTTGCATGAATGGTTGTTGAAGTTAGCAACCCAGATAAATAATTTCCAAGGAGGAGAATCGACAGAGTGGAACCCTCAGTTTATTCAGCGACTGAAGAGTACTAGAAAACTTGTGTCGAGGGCTGTCGATTTTTGGGTATACATTATTTTGTAGGGATACATTACTCAGTTTGTTGTGGAAACAATAAACTCATATAGTGAGGCAGAAAGAATTTTTTTTCGAGGACCACGAGGAAGATGCTTGACATATTTGAAAACTTGGATAAAGGTGTTTGTATGCGGAAAAGGAATCTTGAGAATGGAGTTTGATAGTTAAAAGGACTGTGCCCAAGAATTTGGGATATGTCGTAGAAGAAGTGCACTAAAAATGGAGCAAACTAAGACGAGATGTTCCCTTATAATAGCGAAACTGAACTATAAGGTGGATGTTTAAGGAGTGGAAGAAGATATTGGTTGGGAAACAGAAAAAAAACTATGACAAGAAAAGGAAGTTACAGTATGACCAGACATGAAGACTACGAGTTAACGACACATTTTGACAAAGGTTCCTGCGACAAAGAAGAGGAATATCAGCTGATATCCGAAACAAAAGAAGAAGAAGTAGAAGCTCCAGAACCAGAGCACGAGTACGATACACCTACAACCCCACGCACATCATCGGAGGTAATATCTGGAAACAGATATCCTAGTGGTTTTGTAAATACAAGTAGTACTAATGCTGTGAATAACGGACAAGGGAGACCGACTAGTCAAAAGTTTTTTCTGAGTGTAATAGGAGTCAATATAATGCTTGGAAACGATATTAAGTTACCTATATTTAATGGAAATGGGTTAGAATACCTAGAGAAACATTGGTTTCTATGTGAATCTGTGTGGACTGTGAAACAGATCAATATGAAGTGATAAAGAAAGCACAGATGATCACAAACCTGAGAGGTTGTGCAGTAGACTGGTACATGAAGTTATCTATAGTTCTGATGGGAGTCGTGCAAAAAAAATCGATCAAATTTGAGTGGGATTAATAGACGAGTTCAGAAAGCCAAAATCTGAGTTGTAGTGCATCACAAAAATTAAAGAAATCAAGAAGTTACCTATAGATTCAGTCTGGTACTTTGATCATAGATTTAAGACATTAATGGACAAAGTAAGATTTCATATGTTATATGTGCAACATAAGGAATGATTCAATGTAGAGTTGTTTCCACGCATCGTAATTCCATTGAAGCAACAAAATATTGTGTCGCAGACAAAATCTTTGGAGATAGCAATGAAATTAGAATCCTCACCAATTGGAGATACCGGTGCATGAATGATGCATATTCACTCGCATCAGCTAACCTTATGCTACAACTCTAGGACATTAAGAAAGGGAAAGAGATCCAAGAAGAAATCTGGTGTACTTGATGCAGAAGAGGGATACCATAAAGATAATTTCCAAAAGGGATACCATAAAGATAATTTCCAAATGCTCATGAACTATGTCGCAACAAGAGCAGTGAACCCGACAAAAACATAAGGGATGCCTTGGTATAAAACATGTTAGAACTAAGGCCATTTGTCAAAAGAATGCTTGTACTTGTAGAAGATTGTAAGTACACTAGCTAGTATGTATTGTAAATTTTGTAAATATGTAGGACATGATGAGAGGGATTGTAAAGCATTCCAGGTGCTACAGGATAAAATGTTGGATACCTACTTAATGAAGAATGACTAGAAAATACAAGCTGAGTGAGCAAAATATCAATACCCACCTGCTCAATATCCACTGGACCAATATCAACAAAATTCGTATCCTCAACCCCAATATCAATAGAATCAGTATCCACCGCAACAACACTACCCTCAATCTAGGGGGTGGAAATTTTTGGGGACGAGGAAAACAACAAGGAGGAGGAGGATTTGGTCATGGAAGATGCCAAATCATATGCTATAATTGTGGACAACCAGTACATTTCACTCGGGATTGTACGAGTCCTGCAAAGGCATGCTTGTATTGTAGAGTTGTCGACCGCATTGTTGAGGAATGCCCTCAACTGATTTCTAAATGGCATGCCAAGAATTTGGGAAATCCAATTCCCCTCCAAAATACCAACCTTAATCCCAACCAGAACATCGAAATGATTTTTGTTGAGCCTAGAGAAGCAAATATTATCATTGTGATTGTTCAAATATTGTAACTTCGAAGAATATTCTAATGTATGTTATTATTGTAATTTATTCGTAGATGTTTTATTCCTCCGTCAGGAAGTTATTATTGTATTTGGTCATTATATATTCACGACGTAAAACTTCCTTTGTAAGTCGGGTCTATAGAACCCTCCAAAAATTAATATTATATTGTTTTGAGTCCTCCTAGGTAAGTCAGACCAGTTAACTTTGTTGGGGCCGACCTTGTTAGTGAAAAGTCAAGTGGAAGATAAAGTATAAATAGGAGTGATGTTCTCCTCATTTNGAGAGAGAGAGAGAGAGAGAGAGAGAGAGAGAGAGAGAGAGAGAGAGAGAGACTTTTGATTATCTATATTGAGGAAGTTTTTATTGGGTTTTCTTCCCCTAAAGGGGTTCCAGAGAGAGAGAGAGAAGGAGCACTTGTTTGGGGTTTTGTCTCTGTACTTTTGATTATCTATATTGAGGAAGTTTTTGTTGGGTTTTCTTCCCCTAAAGGGGTTCCTAGGACAAATTTGTGTTTATCTTGTGATTGTGTTTCTTTCAGTGATCCTATATATTCTATTGTTGTGAAATTGAATTGAATACTGATTTTATCTATCTTAGCATATTGAATCTTAACGTGGTATCAAAGATAGCCTAAATAGGACAACTTTCACAAGGTGAAATTCTTCCAACAAGAAATTAGGGTTTCTAACATAGTTGGAATTTTGGAAATATGATCACATAGAAAGTTGTGCCTACCTAGGTCACATCTATTGAGCCCTAGATCAAAATTTTTGAGTGGGTAGATCTCCAGGAAAGTCAAACCCTAGTCTGAATTTAGACCAAAAAACTACAGAAAACTATAGATCAGAATCTCACACATCAATTTTGAGAGGTGAAAATTTGGAATCTCCAGAAACCAAGTGTACTGGTCAATTCACCTCAGTCAAACACATATCCTGGTAAGGTCAGTTTTTCATTTTGATAAATTTTATTTTTTTTGTGACCTCCTGGATAAGATGTACCCAAGCACTAAGCTTGAGGATAAGCTAGAAAGCATAGAGAATTTTCGATCATGGAAATATAGGATTGGAATAATTCTTGAAGAGAATGATCTTTCCAAATACATCAAGCCAGAAGTTGCATAACCTGAAGAGGATGAAGCTAAGAAGAAGCACAAGAAGGACCTGATTAGGGGACATAGAATCATTGTTGATTCTATCAAAGACCACTTGATTCCTCAAGTGTCATCCAAGAAGACCCCAAAGGAGATGTATGATTCCCTACCAAAATGTATGAAGGAAAGAACATCAATAGAAAGATGAATTTGAGAACTCAATTGAAGACTACCAACATGTGCCAAGGAGAATCCATTCAAGACTACTTCACAAGGGTCTCCCAGTTCAAGGAGCAAATAGAATCCATTGGAGACTCCATTGATGAATATGAGCTAGTTATAACTACTCTCAATGGTCTCACTAGACCTTGGGATTCATTCATCCAGACTATGTGTACCCAAAAGGAAAACATGAAATTCACCATTTTATGGGAAGAGTGCATCAAAGAGGAGGCTAGAGTAGCCAATAGAGAGGCTCTACTTAAAGAATATGATCAAGCCCTATCCACCCATAACAAAAGAGGAATAAGTCAATCTAACTTCAAGAAGGAAAGAAACAAGGAGTCTCAACCTCCCAATAAGTTCCAAAGGACAAGAGGAAACAATCCAAGAAGAAACTACTCCAACTTTCAATGTTTCAATTGTGACAAGCTAGGACACATTACCAGAAATTTTACATTGAAGAAAGAAGAATACAAGAAGAGGAACAACAACAAAATACATCATGCACATGTAGCTAAAGATGCAGATGAAGAAGAAGAGGAAGAAGGACCTCGAAGAAAACAAGCAAAAGAAGAAGATGTAGAAGAGTATGTATAGTTGTTTGCACTTTCTGGGTTTGTGACACCTGGAAAAGATATATGGCTTATCGATAATGGTGCTTCAAAGCACATGACGAGATAAAATAAAAATTTGTCAAAACTTGAAGAGATTAACTCTCCTCAAAATGTAACATTAGGAGATTACTATCAATATCCTATTAAAGGAATTGGTGAAGCAAGCTACAAGCTTGATTCTGGAACCCCCATGAAGATGAATGAATTCTTATATGTACTAGGTTTGAAGAAGAAATTAATTTCTATCTCAACATTGGATAAGAAAGGATATAGGGTTGCATTCATAGATGGACACGTACTTATGTGTCCCAAAGGAAAATCAATTGAAGATGCAATTTTCATCGGTGAAGAAGAAGGAGGCTTATATAAACTCAAGGGACATTAAAAAACAACCCTTGTTCATGCAACCACTAGCCCAAGCGAATTATGGCATAGGAGGCTTGCTCACATCAACTACAAAGCACTACCCAATGTGAGAAAAGTAGTGACGGGATTAATAGATTTGAATATTGATCATGAAGGCATTTGCAAAGAATGTGCAAAAGGAAAGAATATCAAGAATCCATTTCCGAAGAGCGAGACACAAACTAAAGGTACGTTGGAATTAGTCCATTCAGATGTATGTGGTCCAATTCCGTCCACATATTTCAGTGGTTATGAAAATTATGTTACATTTATTGATGACTATTCAAGAAAGACATGGATATATTTCATGAAAGAAAAGGATGAAGTATTTGAAAAATTCAAGGAATTCAAAGCCTTGAGAGAGAATCATTCAGAAAGAAGAATCAAGACACTCAAAATAGACAACGGAGGAGAATATACTTCAAAATATTTTGAATCCTTTTGTAAAGAAGATGGAATCAAGAGGGAACTAACTACTCTCTACAATCCTTAATGAATAGTGTTGCAGAAAGAAATAATAGGGCCATTATGGAAGCAATGAAGACAACGATACACGATCAAGATCTTCCAATGCATCTATGGGTTGAAGCAGCAAGGACTACAGTTTATGTACATAATATATTATCCCATAGTGCCCTTGGATTCAAGACTCCAGAATAAATGTTCACAAGAAAGAATCCTGAAGTGAGCCACCTCAAGATATATTTTTTCCCCGTATATGTTCACATACCAAAAGAAAAGAGAACCAAGTTGTACCCTTCCAGAAAGAAGGGAATATTTGTTGGATACTGTGAAGTGTCCAAATCCTTCAGAATATACATTCCATGATTCCATCACATGGAGATTAGTAGAGATGTAACATTTGATGAAGAATCAACTCTAAAGAGATACAAAAAGTGCCAGCATGAAGAAGTATATGAAGAAGATGTACCTCACAGAAATGTAGAAGATGCACCCTCCCCTGAGGACGAAACACCAAAATACCATGATATGCTAGAACCTCAAGAACCTCCCACTATGAATATGTCATGAAATAGAAATCCTGCTTGGGTAAGAGAAATTATACAAGAAGTAGAAAATTATGGAGCTTCAGAAGGCTCCACAAGAGTAAGCAAGGAGTCAAATCCATTCTCCAATTATGTAGCTTTGATGTATGATCTTGTAGATCAAGAACTTACCAGTTATTAAGAAGCTATACAGAAGAAAGAATGGGTAGAAGCAATGATGGAAGAATACCAATCAATAATGAATAATGATGTTTGGGATATAGTTCCCAAACCAGAAGGAAAAAGAGTGGTATCTTCCAAGTGGATTTACAAGATAAAGAATGCAGTTGATGTACGTATTGAGAAATAAAAGGAAAGATTTGTGGCTAGAGGATTCTCTCAGAAAGAGGGAATTGATTATGAAGAGACATTTGTGCCAATTCAAAGGTACACTTCCATTAGGACCATCATGGAACTTGCATCCATGATCAAGTGGAGTTTACTCCAGATGGATGTGAAGAAAACTTTGTTGAATGGTGTTATTGAGGAAGAAGCATACATAGAATATACACAGGGATTTGAAGTTGAAGATAGATGGAATCACATATGCAAGTTGAAGAAGGCTATGCATGGATTGAATCAATCTTCTAGAGCTTGGTATGGAAGGATAGAGAGATTTTTTATGAGCTTGGGATTTACCAAAAGTAAAGATGACCCTAACCTTTACTTTAAGGTTATGGATGAGGAACCTGACATATTATTGTTGTATGTGGATGATTTATTTTTGATAGGAAATGAGAAACATATTGTAGAATTCAAGAAGAGGCTCACTGAAGAATTTGAGATGAAAGACCTTGGATTGATGCACTATTTTGTAGGTCTAGAAGTATGGAATAAACTAGAAGGAATATTTCTCAAACAAGGAAAGTATGTTGTGGAAATCCTAAAAAGATTTTATATGTTGGAATGTAAATCCATGGCCAGACCCATGGATACCAACCTGAAGTTGTTAGCTGATGAATCATCAGAGTTAGTGGATGAATCAGTATAGAAATATTATTGGGTCGTTGATGTATCTAACTAATACCAAGACAGATATATGCTTTGATGTGAACACCTTGAGTCAGTATCTAGTTGAACCTAGACGTGTTCACCTGGTAGCTGGAAAGCATGTGATGAGGTACCTGAAAGGTACAGTACTTTGGACTATACTATGTTAGAGATCATGACTACAGATTGTATGGTTATACAGATGCAGATTGGGTTGGAAGTGTCTCAGACAAGAAGAGCGTCTTAGGTGGATCTTATTGTTTGGGATCTACCATGATATCATGGTTTAGCAGGAAGCAGTTTAGTGTTTCTCTCAGCACTGCTGGAGCAGAGTATATAACATCTTGTTCTACTAGTTGTGAATCCACATGACTTCGAAAAATGATGTCAGGTCTATTTGACCTGAAGTTGGATACCACAGTGATTCTATGTGACAACCAGAATTGTATAAAGATGATGGAGAACCCAGTGTTCCATGATAAGTTAAAGCACATAGAAATCCAATATTTTTTACATACGGGATATGGTATAGAAGGGAGCTATAAAGCTCCTATATGTGAGCATGGATGAGAAAGTTTCAGATGTGTTGACTAAGCCTCTGTCTTGAGTCAATTTTGAGTACTTCCCTGACAAGCTTGGTGTGGTTCGAAAGGAATTTCCTCAAAAGGGGGAGAAGTGATGATGGTATTGCAGTAGGATTGTATCATCCCTGGACATTAGTCCCAAATTGATCCACATAGTTTTGTCTCCGTGATGTGGTTGGGATTGTATCATCCCTAGAAATTATTCCTAAGTTGATCCGCATACTTTCGTCTACGTGATGTGGTTGGGATTGTATCATCCCTGGACATTAGTCATGAAGTGACCCACATAATTTTTTCTTTGTGATGTGGTTGGGATTGTATCATCCCTGGACATTAGTCCTAAAGTGATATGCGGACTTTTGTCTCCGTGATGTGGTTGGGATTGTATCATCCCTATACATTAGTCCTAAAGTGATCCACGAACTTTTGTCTTCGTGATGTGGTTGGGATTGTATCATCCCTGGACATTAGTCCTAAAGTGATCCTTAGGATTTTGTCTCAGTGTTGTGGTTAGTATTGCGGCATCCTTGGAATTATGTATTAAAGTGAGAGGGATTGATCATCTCGTAATTATATCATGTGTCTTGCAGGTTATGTTGCTGCAGATGATGTTGTTGCTGATTGAAAGATCAAGTATTGTTGTAGACTATCGAGTGATTGAGTGCTGCAAAACATGAAGATACAAGATGAAGACTCAGTGCTATAGAATATGATGCTCCAATACTGAAGATGTTGAAGATGTTCCAGTAACTGTTTCAATTGCTGATGTTGTTTAAGAAAAAATGCAATGATTTATTGATGTATAACCTTGATGTTGTTGATGATTCTCTCTCTCCTTTATCCTATAGTTTATGTTGCTGTTGTCAGTAGAATACCCTTCTTTTTAAGGGGGGGTGTTGAAATATTGTAACTTCGAAGAATATTCCATTGTATTTTATTATTGTAATTTATTTGAAGATGTTTTATTCCTCTGTCAGGATGTTATTATTGTAATTGGTCATTATAGAGTCATAAGGTAAAACCTCCTTTATAAGTCGAGTCGATAGAACCCTCTAGAAAGTAATATTATATTGTTTTGAGTCCTCCTAGGTAAGTTGGTCCAGTTAAGTTTGTTGGGGCCAACCTAGTCAGTGAAAAATTCAAGTGGAAGATAAAGTATAAACAGCAGTGATGTGCTCATTTGGACAAACACACACACTTGTGTAATTCGCATAAGAGAGAGAGATATATATCTTCAAGGAGAAGGATAACTTGTTTGGGGTTTTGTCTCTGTACTTTTGATCATCTATATTGAGGAAGTTTTTGTTGTGTTTTCTTCCCCTAGAGGGATTCCCAGGATAAATCTATGTCTATCTTGTGATTGTGTTTCTTTCAGTGATCCTGTATATGCTATTGTTTTGAAATTGAATTGAATACTAATGTTATCTATCTTAGCATATTGAATCTTAACAATGGTAAGAAGAGGTGTTGCGACTGGAGCAAACCAAAATGCACAACATGACCAACCATGGGTGCGATCGACAACACAAGAGAAAATATTGTTCGATATCCAGAGAGAAAAGGAAATATTATTGGGTGCCCGACCATAATTTGTCAACAAGAATCAAGCGTCGACATCTGCTCCCACATTACCAAGAGGACAAGTAAGGGGGATGCTTGAAATATTCAATCAACTATTTCGAAAGCAATTGACGAGAAATGTTAGTAAACTTAAAGAATTTCTCAAAACTTTCTTATCGTTGATCCAGAAGAAAGATGTTGTCACATAATTGACAGCTTTAATAGAATAAACTCAGGAAGAGTTGCGACTAGAGAGAAGAGTTAACCATATCGAAAAAATATTAAACACCAGTCGCGAGGTAAGAATGACTGCGGAAATAGGTGATTATGATATGGATTATATCATTTTAGACCTGGGATTTTATGTCAATATTTTGACAAGACAGGAATGGGAAAGCATTGGAAAACTGCGATCGAATTGGTCTCCCATTCATATCAAGCTAGAAAAGAAGTCAAAGGTCCTACCTATTGGTCGATTGACTCAGGTACCTGTTGAAGTACAAGGCCTGAGAACATATGGAGATTTTGAAGTGATCAACATTATTGATGATATAAACCCATATCTTGCACTTTTGGGGATGGACTGGGCGATAGAAAATTAGACCATCATAAATGTTAAGAGAATAATCTTATCATTTGAAGAATTAGAGATAAGTGTGGTCACTCTAATTGATCCACTAGAGGGATAGATATATGTCAAACTAGTGCACAATGAAGGATAAGGTGACTATATCGACCATATCTATAATATCACATTTGTAGGAGATGACTATATGAATCCAATAACTGATGGAAAGTTGAGTGGGAAGAGTGTTAGCTCATGTACATTTGATTCAGGTGAAGCATTAGAAAATTAGCAAAATAAAATGCTGAAATATCTATGAGAAGATGCACAAGAATTACATGATCTGTGTGACAAGTACGAGCCGAGGCAAGTGAGCTACCTACATATGAAGGTTTACCTTTTCTGACAGAGTTTGAAGAAAAAATTATAGAGTCTTAGTGCTTGTCTTCCCTGGAATTTGTGTTGAAAGCTACACCCGCTAGATGGTGGGGTATGTATAAAGAATCTATCTCTGAATAGTCACAATGTAGAAAATTTGGAGATAAGGTTTGGAGAAGAGATGAGTTATATTGGTCGCACGGGGGCGTCGCTGACGGATCAATATTATAACATGTTCATTCATGTTGGGGGTTAAAAAATTAAAAAATTCCAAAACAATATATTGAACTTATATTAAGGGTTTAAGGGCTTATTTTATTTATATATTATATAAATACCACAATATGGTGGGGGATTTTTTATTGCAAACAAGCCACATGCGTTCCATATGCACATGGGTTTCACGGAGGAGCATAGGGATTTGCACGAGTTTTCGTGCTTTTTAGATTGCTTGCATCTCATAGTTCATTCTCTTGCCCAGGGTTCTGCTCAGTGCTTATTCATGAAACACGGGCTGAGTTATTTTTCTCATTTTCTCTGTAGGTAGTGGCAGAGGGAGCATAGGGCTTTCCATGAAAACTTGTTCCTAAAACACAGGTTGAGTTCTTTCGATCGTTTGCTATGGACGTAGTGGCAGAGGGAGCATAGGGATTTCCATGGGTTTTCGTGGTTTTTGGACTACTTGTAGCTCAGAGTTAATTATCTCGCCTAGGGTTTACCCTTCAGGGATCTGCTCAGTGTGTGTGCTTGAAACACGGGCTGAGTTCTTTTGATCATTTGCTCTGGAGGTAGTTCTTAGCTAGATTTACTCAACACCTTGTGTCTACGTTTGGAAGGGTTCAATCCTTATTTGAACTATGCAGGTAAAGTTTGTCTCTGAATCGTAATTCTTCCCAGTCTCCTCTTAGCTATTGAATGTTTATATTCCTATAATTCTTTTTTTTGAAGAATTTGTCTCCCCTACAACATGTTAATGTGGAATCGGGTTAGAATCGTAGCTGTGTAAACTTGAGTGAGTCCGTTTCTTCCAGGTAAATATTGTCACCTACAAGAAATGTATATCTCTCTGGGTTATTGGATGAGCTCGATGAGTGGAGAAATTGAGCTTTTATGTATTGGTGTGAACAATGTTCGGGTTCTTTCCTATCGCCAATTTTAATTGAAGGGTTTGTCCATCCTGCTTCATCGTAGATGTCACTTCTTCTTTACTTGCTTCGTCTTTGATCTTATCAACTAGAGCATAATATATATGTTTCTTACCTTCCCTTTGTTGACCCATCTTCTCTTCATCATCCACCAAATGGGAAAACACGTCGTTGTTTCACACCCATAACAATAAAACCTCTTATGTTGTTGAAGACAAGATCTAAGTGGGCTATGCTACATAATCAACTAACTAATTGTCGTTTTTTCTTCAAACCATGGAAACGATAGACATTTCTGAATGACAACCTATTATATTTAATTTGAACCAATAGACTTCCATTCCCTTCAACTTTGTATTCTTCTTTGCCACTCAAGATAACAAACTTTTAGAGTTTGATATGTCCTTTACAAAATTACATGCCAATCTTTATGATTATGAAAATGTTATGTTGAGTCTAAATCAAGTACCTGTTTGTTTTGATGCCATTGAATCCTTTGTCACTAGCCATAAAAGCACAAAACTCATCTTCCTCTTTATGTTCAACTAAATTGACTTGTTTCTTCCTAAATTGATTTCAGAAGGCCTTTGGTTGTGTTTTTTTGGTCCCACAACCATTTCCTAGAATCTTTGATTATTCCTTTTCTTGTCACAATAAGAACAATTGATACCTTTTCCAAGGTTGAGCATCTAAATTAATACGATTGTTCTCTTCTTCATGCTTGTCTTCATGTTTGGCAACATTTCCTTTTCCCTTGAACTTTGTTGATATGGCCACTTCTAATTTTCCATTTACACCAATCCTACCAAATTGTGTTTTCGACCCATCCTTGTACAAAAGTTTGTTGTTCAATAATGTAAATGTTAGATCTATATCTCCAGAATAAATGAAGATAAACCATTTTTATATTGTGCCTCCCCACGTGCTTGCTTGGGTGGCAACATGCGATGATAAGATCATGGTCTCACTTTACTATTGAGAATCGAAATAATACTTCCATCTACGAGCTTCTATCAAATGTGTTTCCTTTTGGATGCAATATCAAACAACCCAAGATTCCCAAAAAGCATCAACAAATATTTTGTAGGATGGTGGTTGGCCCTTCAAATTTATTATTACTAGATCCTCCCATTCCATATTTCTATATATTTAGTTCAATTGATCTCTAATATATTTAATTTTGTTGGAATATATTATATTGCTAGGAAGGTAATAATGTCTTTGTATTATGTTGGAAGTTGTCTACAATCTTGTTTTTTTCCAAGAAAAAAAAGCGTAATTTTATTTCAAGCCGAGGCGATATAAAATTACATTCTGTAGGTGCATAAGCACATCCGAGACAAGACCATAGGTCTACAGAAAAAATAACAAAAAGACAATAATATTACATAAGTTGTCTAGGAATTAGGGATTTTATAATAATCCTCTAATTTCCCTTTCTTCCCTCTCTTCTTTGATTTCACTTCTGTCCATCCCCCCTGCTGAGGTGCAGCTACAATCAGTTCTTTACTCGCCTGCTCCACTGCTGGTTGAGCAGACATTTTATCTTTATCTGAATCTGAATTTTCTGATTCATGTGCACGCTTGGACCCGGTTAAGGAAGTAGCCATTTGTTGTATATTTTCCATGATTTTTTCCTTACTAGCATTTTTTGATTCTGAATGACATGCCTCCACTGTTTCATCTATATGCACTGTTTCCTCATTGACCTCGTCCTTTTGGTGTTATTCTGGTTCGCTCTCCTCACCCTATGAATCCTCATCAATAGAGGGAGCATAATCTACCTGCCATGTTTTCCTTTTTGGATGCAACCCCTGTTTCTTTTTGGGAAACCTTTTTGAAAGAGGACACGAGTCTTGTAAGTGTCCTGTCAGATGGCAAAATATGCATCTAAAAGCAGTATTTTCATAGTCCAGTGCCTGGATCCATTTGTGCTTTTCATATATCAGCTGGACTCTATCAGGAAGACATTTGCTAAGGTCGATCTCCACACAGATTCTTGCATAAGTAAATAACCCTTGCTCATTCAGGTCAGAATCACTTTTAATGAACTTCCCAAGCAGATTGCCAATGTCTTCCAGTACTAGGTGATGCCAGAAAGGAAGGGGCAGGTTTGGCAGCCGCACCCATACCGGCATTTTGGTTACCACCATAGTGTTGGCATCAAACTCAGGGAACCAGGGGGTTAAGAAAATCCCCGCTCTCCCCCAAAACCAAGGACCTTGCTCAATGATCTTCTGATATTCTTCCTTTGATTCAAACTGTACAACAAAAAATACTTTGGAACATAAAAGAATTTGACAATTTGTTGTCCAGTTTGTGTAGATCCAGTTATGAAGATCAAAAGATCTGGGCCAAAAACCATTAAAATGGCAAATGAGAGCATGTGTTTGAAGGGTACTGAATAGTTGTGTTACCTCTTTATTCTTGACCTCCAGAGATGGGATAACATCCAGTTTCTCCACAATATACGGCTTGGGTTGTGAAGATGGTGGAGCTGCTGTGGACTGTGACCCCTTTGATCGAGCTGTGTCTTTGTATGAAGAGGACCTGCTGTTCCTCTGTCCCCAACTGTCCCCCCCCCCGCAAATGATACATCACATGCAGAGTAGAGTTCTTATAAATCTGGCAATCCCTCAACTTTTCACCCTCACGCAGCACTTTACCCTCATGCAGAATGTAAAAAAGAGTTGGAGAGTAACCCTCTTTCTACACTATCAGGGTTTTTAGAGTCTCCCCTGTATCTTCAACAAAAACCCACAACAATAAAGTTTTACCTGAGGGCAGTTTCACAAAAATATGAAAATTTCCTACCTCTGTCTTATATCCCGAATCAGAAAGACAGGAATTAAAATCATACCCTTCATCTTCAGAACGATAGGCCAATACTGGCCTTGTATAGATCACACACCTTGCCCTCCTCTCCTTACCACTGTGATGACCAGCACTGAAAAGGCATGCAATCCGAAAAAGTGCTGCAGACCAGTGCTGAAATGCTCGAAGAATGCCCCAACGAAATAGAAAAGTACCCGTCCTCCTATCCTCACCACTGTGGGGATCGACCGACGTACTCCCTTGAACCCATTGAGAGCTGCAAGCATTGCCGGCATCTGTCAAAATCTCGGCCAAGAAATGCAATGCTATGCATGCATAGTCTTCGGCCTGCAAACCCTGCAGAAAAGAGATTTGGACATGACCAGATAAACGACATGCAAGTGAAGCCGCCTTCAAAATCTCTGTCTGCAGAGAAGATGCGATCCTGGAGGAAAACGACCGCTGTACTGTGTGGGATCGCTTCAAAAACGAATATTTAGACTCCTAAATACTGTATAAGGCCATCCAAAATATGATAGACCAGCCCAGGGTTGTCCTGGCGGCCATGTTCTTCTTCGGCGGCGAGGGTAAAACCTAGGTTTACGACACTCATCTTTCTCCTCTGCCCTTTAAAATGAAAATCAATAGGTGTTATTCACACCTACCAGAGTAATTTTTTTTTCTTTGATCATGTATTTACAAATGTTCAAGTTGTCTACAATCTTATGTAAAAGAGTAATACATTTAACCCATAGTTATATGGTGTTGTTTTTACTTGTGTAGAGTATTTGTCCATGGTATTGTATTAAGAGATGTTATTTTGGAGAATTATATTATCCCACATGCAATATGTGAGAGTAATTCCTCCTCATCTCTTAGTATATAATAGGGTTAAGTGAGTCTCTACATATCATGTATTCTTGATGTAGTAGTGGTACTATTCTGACACTGTTGTACATCATCTATATTCTTTGGGGTAGGGATAATTTTAGGGGCGAAATTTAGCCCATGGGCTATTTTTCCATGTTTTTTTGCAAAAAAAGATTCACCATTTTGCATTTTTTGAAGCCATGTTTCGCCCAATTTTGTTGGGGTAAAATTTTTTTACCCTAAAAATCGCCAAATTATTATAGAAACGATATAAAATCCTTGGAAATTAAAATATTTTTTGAAAAATATCGCCAAACATTTTATAGTTGGTGTTTTAAGAATTGGTAAGATTCGCCAACATTTATACACTTTTCAATAAGTATGGTTCCTTAAAATCATCCATGATTTGGGTATTTGTGCTTTGCTCTCTTGTAAGATTGGAGAATACATTCTAGAGATAATAGAAGACTACCTTCCCATGGATGTAACCCATTAGGGTGAACCACGTATATTGGTGTTCTCTTGTCCTTTTCTTTTCTTGTTTTTATCTTTTATGATGTGTTGTTGGTTGCTTAGATATGTTAACTAGTTTAGCTTGACTCTACTATTATAACATGGTATCAGAGTGGGTTGCTATGATCTAGTACCTTCTATAGCTTTCAATCAATAACGATTATCACTTGGGCATTGCCATTTTGTTGTAGATTTTCTTTCTATCTGGTAGCCATTAGGCTTCTCTTCAGATTTGGGCATATTTCTGCATTTTTTTTTACCCTAACCCTAACTTGTTGTGTAAGATTTTTGTGGAATTTTTTCAAGGGTTTCTTGATGTTTTTTTCTGTAGATCTACATGATTTCGGGGCTCTCCTGAAGGAGATCTTTCTTTCGATTATAAAAACGATAGTTATAAAAAAGGGTCATAACTTGGTCATTTCTTACCAGATTTTTTTTATTATAACTTGTTTTTGGAATTGGAACAGCCATTCTGGATCCACCTACGCGACCAGAACATAAGATGGGGCTTTTCTGGGCACACTTTTTTCACAGGGTTGTAAGTGAAAGTTTCGCCTCTTTTCTTTACTGTGCTTCTAACTTTGCTTTTGCAGATTCATATCAGTAAAGTGTAACTGTTTTCAATTTCTTCACTGTTTTTATGTCATTTTTCAGTATTAGGGTTTCTTATTTCTTGACAAAATTTCACTCATTATGACTTCCAAAGTAGATTCTGTTCCTGAATTAGTTGGTTCTAAATATCTTGCTTGGAAGAGAAAGATGATTGATGTTCTCAGGAGTAAGAATCTTTGGAGGCTAGTTAATGGTGAACACAAGACACCTACTGCTGTTGATGATTTGGCTATATGGAAAGCTAAAAGTGATCAAGCAAGGGGTCTCATTGGTCAAACTGTTGTAGATAGTCTTCAGGTAAGTATTGAGGCAGAAGATAACCTGGTTCAAGTGTGACAAATTCTTTCCTCTTTATTTGATAAATCTGATGATGTTTCTACATATTATCTTGAAAAGAATATCTTTGACCTTGGACCTACTGACTTTGAAAGATTTGAGTTATCTATTGCTGAATTGAAAACTTTAAATGATAAATTAAATAGTTGTGGTAAAGATTACAAGAAAACTGACACTGCTATTACTATTCTTGTAGAACGTAAAATGCCATCTTGTTTTGATATGTTCATCCAAACTAGGAATAGAGCTCTAAAATTGTATCAAAGTACTACGAAGCAAAATTTTGATGATTTTTGTAAAGGATTGATCAATGAGCAAGAAAGGTTAATTGTTTCAAGACAACTCACACCTAATAAAGCTCTAACTACACTTAATGAGCATCATAAGAAAAGTTTTAATAATGCTAAATGTTCTAATCCTTCTAATACTAATTTTGGACATGCTTCTCATGCTTCTAATGGAAATAGTAAATAGAAGAAAGTATATGATCCTTGTAAACATTATGGTAAAACTAACCATCCTGAAAATAATTGTTTTAAAGCAAAACGTTTAATGGCTAAAGCTAAAAAGAAAAATTCTCATGACTCTTAAGTAGCTTTATGTGCATCTGTTGTTTTTGCTAATAATTCTTCTTCTAACATGGAATGGATAATGGATTCTAGTGCATCTAAACATATGACCGGTGATGCTTCTTTATTTACTTCTTATGACAATCGTAAACACATATCTTAGAAAGTTTCTATAGGTGATGGTAAACAACTTTTCGTAATTGGTTCCAGTAATGTTAATGTTACTAATGGTCAATTGGAAGATGTTTTTCATGTTGAACAAATTTCCATTAACTTACTTTCTATTTATCGTGCTTGTCAAAGGGTTTAAATTTGAAGCACGACCTGACAAATATGTTCTTAAAGATATCAATCAAAATTTCAATGTAGTTTCTTCTGGTCCTGTTGATCATACTACTGGTCTATATAAATTTGCTGGTTTTAACTCAACAAAAAGACAACCTTTTTATTCCTATGTTTCCCACGCTAATGAACAAAGTAAATTATGGCATGAAAGATTAGGTCATTTGAATTATGGTAAAATGCAATTGTTAACTAAAATGGTACGTGGCTTGCCTTATATTTCTTCTACTAACGGTGTTTGTGAAGGTTGTGTTCTTGGTAAACATCATAGAGAAATGTTTGAGAAAGGTAAAGCTTGACGTGCTAAAGAACCTTTGCAATTAATTCATAGTGACATTTGTGGTCCTCCTGAAGTTCCCTCTTTATCTCGTATAGTCTATTTTCTTACTTTTATTGATGACTTTAGTAGAAAATCATGGGTTTATTTCTTGAAAAATAAAAGTGAATTTTTTTCAATATTTCAAATTTTTAAATCTTTGGTTGAAAGTGAGTCTGGTAAGAATATTAAGACTTTAAGATTAGATAATGGGGGGAATTTGTTAAGAATGAATTTGAAGCTTTTTTATTATTATCTAAACATGGTATTCAACACCAAAAGACTGTACCTTACACACCTCAACAAATGGTGTTGCTGAACGGAAAAACAGAACTTTAGTTGAAATGGCTAGATGTATGCTTTATTCTAAAGGATTACATAAATTTTTTTGGGCTGAAGCTATAAGTTGTGCAAACTTTATTTTAAATCGCGTTCCTACAAAAGATTTTAAACATGTTACCCTCGAGGAAAAATGGAATGGTTGGAAACCTGATATTAGTAACTTTAAGGTGTTTGGTTGTGAATGTTGGGCTCATATTCTTGACGATAAACATAGAAAGTTGTATCCCAAGTCTCACAAATGTATATTCATTGGTTATTCTAAGGATTCTAATGCTTACAGGTTATTTGATACCTCTACTCAGAGTGTTATCATCCGAAGGGATGTTCACTTTGCTGAAGTATCTTCACCACCTGAGTCTGTAAAACCTCATGTTAGATTGAATATCCCATTGTCTCTTGTTACTCCTATCTCGGTTTCTTCTTCCAGTTATGTGCCTGTTGTTGATCCTAGTTCACCCTCTTCTTCAAGTATTCCACTTGAATGTATTGAAGCTGAAGAAACTTCCATTTCCTATAACCTTCCTGTTTGGGCCCAGAAAACTATTGAATCTGCAAGTAGTGAGGTCGGTAACCCTTATGACCCTCGTAGAAATAGATCTAAATTTTCCCTTATGACCAAAGTTTTGGCCATAGATGATCCTACCTCTTATGCTCAAGCTCAAGGTAAACCGCAATGGGAACAAGCTATGATTGCTGAGTATGAGTCTCTTATGAAGAACATGACTTGGTATCTTGATCCTCATCCTGTTGGCGAGAATTTAGTTGGTTGTGAATGGGTTTATAAAACTAAGTTCACTGCAAAAGGAAAGATTGAAAAGTATAAAGCCATGTTAGTTGAAAAAGGTTTTAATCAACTTGAAGGTATATATTATAATGAAACTTTTGCTCCTATTGCTAAAATGAATACAATAAGAACCATTTAATCTATTGCTTCAGCGGTTTGATAGAACGTTAGTGGGAAGTTTGCTTACCTGTGCCCAAAGAGGGTTGCATGGTTGCGCTCAATGTTCAGTTTAAAATCATCTGGATTGCGTTCCATCCATGTCAAAATGCCAAAATTGATTAGCAATTTAGCAACTAAAAACAATACATGTTAGAACTAAAAAAAACAATTTCAAGAATAATTTCCAAACATGGTTTATAGGAGACGGTGAAAATACAGGGAAAAGCATGAATCTATGAGACAAGGAATATGTCCAAACACAATCCCTTAATATGCACATGATGGTGAAAAGACAAAAGTCCAAAGAAATGCCACCAGAAAACATCCAAGGCCAAATTCCTTGCAGGACAAGGAATGGATTCATTTTGTAATAAAAAACTACAAGAACTATGTACATGCAACATTGTGTAGTATTAAAGTGTGGTTTTAAACAGGCATTAGCAAAGTCCAACCATATCAAATGTAGTGGATCTAGAAACTTGATATTACAAAAGAAAAGCATGGAACTCCCTTCTAAATTACATGAATTTATTAATAAAAAAATTCAAATGTGCAGCTGAAACATCAAGGGGCTTGGCCATCTCCAACCACATATGGAGAGCCCACTTTCCTAGGTACAAAATCAACATCTTTGTCACCTAAATGTAAAATGCAAAGGTTCTCAGTTGTCCAACTCATAAAGTAAGATTATACTATACCAAAACAAAGAGAAAGGACAACACAATTTCTTAGTTTCCATATTCAGAAAATAAGATTATCCAAATACCTAAACAACAAGAAGGGAAAACAAGATTCTCTATGACCCAACTCAAGAAACAAGATCCTTCAACTACCCAATTCAGAAAACAAAGATTTTTCAATGAACATTTCAAAGATTTTATTTATTTATTTCATGGCACCACTAGGTGCAATTACAACAGTACTGAACTTGGCACCATAAGGTATCATTACAACAGTATCCAGAAGGCACCCAGGCACAAGATCTTTTAATGACCCAGTCGAAAAGATCATGACCTTGGTCACACAAACATAGGAAATCAAGATTTCTACCTTACAGAATTCATTAAAAGGGCTACACATTATCTCAATGATCCAAACGAGAGAAGCAAAACTTCCCCGTGAAACAACTTAAGAAAACAAGACTGCTCAATGGACCAACAATAAAAAGCTAGATTTTTCCCAAAATATCAAATAAAATGAACCTTATATTTATACCTTTGTTCTTATAAAAGTAAGTCTACATCATAAGACAAAAATGACACAAAGAAAAGTCAAAGAGAGAGAGAGAGAACGAATTAAAGCAAAGATTATATCAAAACAATAATCCCACCCTGGAGGTCTTGCTGCCTGTTCATGGCCCAGAGGGGAAGGAGAACTTGATGGAATCAAAGGTCAGAATGATAGGTGCACCTATGCCTGCTGAAGCCATTCAATGCCAGGTCACTTTTTTCCTTTCTCCACTTACTGCCCATCACTGAAAATCAAAATGATACTTACAGAAAAGAAACTGTGTACCCAATGAATTGTCACAAAAAAACCTGTGAAAACCCAATGAATTTTCACAAGAACAAAACCATCTACACCAAATGAATCTTCACATGAAAAAACCTTGTATACCCAATAGATTTTTCACAGAAAATACCTATGTATACCTAGTGACCTTCAAAGAGAAAACCCTGTATCCCTAATACATTTTTCAACAATATAGAAGCAAATGATTATTAACTAAGATTGTAATTCAATGATTTCTCTTTACTGCATAGATACCCAACCCTTTTTTGACAAATATCAGATATACCCAATTGGTTTTGCTATATACACCTTTAGACAAACCCTAATGATGTTGTTGACAATAATGGAGGGAAGTAGGCCTTCCTTTTTAGTTATAGGCCATCAAAGAGCCCATGCAATGAAATGACCCCATTCATGCTATCATTGGCACTATCCCATTGTTCTCAACATCAGAACACCCAGGTTTTTTATGGCCTGATCCCTTATATGACCATGCCAGAGACTGCTGAGATGAGTGCTATTCCAAATTAAATCTCTCAAAAGAAGGCATATCACAGAGATGCCGATAATTTAGTGAGTTTTGTCAGTGTTCACAGACCTGGCGATATGGGCAATGGATTTCCATATCTCTCTGGAGTCTGTACTGTGCCCTGTATCTATGTATTGTGCTATAATAGATCTCCAAATCTCTATACTGTGCTACGTCGCAATAACACCAGAGCCAAAGGAGATCACAGAGGCATTGGTGCTACGAGGGCACAAACCAGAACAAGGATCAAACTGTTGCTAAGACTACACACATCTTGAAGCATGCCACATATTT
>LPNX010466638.1:92061-126839 GCA_001517045.1 Pseudotsuga menziesii | reverse complement strand
AGTAAAAGAAAATAAAACTAAGGCTAAAACTTTCCAAATAGTCTCATGCTCTTTGGTTGAAATTTGGATATATTACACTATTTGAAAAGCCAATTTTTTTTGGCAAGTTAGTTTCCAATCCATGTCAAAAAAATGTGCCTAATTAGATAGCTCAGCTATGCCTATGGGCTTCACTTCTCATGATACAATATTTCCTTACAAAAATCACACACAATACAAAAAAGCAAAAGACCTCAGCCTTGGCCAATGACTAGATTGGTTGCATTAATAAATTACGTTCTTGGGGTAACTGAAATAAATTGATCTTCTAAAAATACATTTAAAGGAATCACAACATGTGGAAGAATGCCTAACAAAATATTTAAGGGAAAGATAAGAGAGTTGTCAAGAAAAGGAAGAAGAGATCAAGAGCCTAAATGGAAAATTGGAAAAGGCGAGTATCATCAATCTAAATTTTGAAAGAAATACATTGGACTTGGAAAACCTCCTCAGTAAGCAAAGAGATACAAATAAGAAGAGAGGAATTGTGTTCATAAGCAATCAAGATAATATGGAATTTGGGAAGAGCTCCATGGTACAAGAAAGAAAAGTTGAGGAAAGACCCAGAAGGAAAGCATGCAATCTAGGACATACTTCTGAAAAAAAGGACAAACTTGTTATTCAACAAGGATGGGGCATGCAACCAAGGTGTACCAAGTAAGAAAACACAAGTATTTCATATCAAAGACCATATAATCTCAAGTATCAAAACATATTCCTTGGTCATTGTCACAATTGTCATAATTTTGGACATACATCTAGGCATTGTAGAGTTGTCTCAAAAATGATTCAACAAGAAATCAAGGTGTAAGAACTTTTAAGCTTCAGTTGTATAATTGTCAATGTTATGGACATATTGCAAGAGACTGTAAAAAACAGGGGTACTCAAAAATTTGAGAAGGAATAAATATAAAGACCCTCAAAAGGACAAAAGTACAAGCATAATCAAAGAGAAAATAAATGACAAAAATTACAATCCATTTTCACCCTTGACCACATATTTTGTAAAATGTGACAAATGCAGCAATCATAGATATATTGCAATAAAGTGCCCAATCAGTTCCGTTGAGACAAAAGAAGAACAAACTGAAGAATGTGAGTATATGCCAAATATGAGAACATTTGTTATTTCAAACATATGGCAGGTTATCAAGGAAAGTTTCTTACTTTGAAAAAGGAAAAAGGAGGAAATTTGACATTAGGAGGAGTTGGTATTGCCAGAATTAAAGGAAAAGGTACTATGAAACTTGACAAGGGAGAAGCTAAGGCTAAGAATGTTCTATTTGTTGAATTACTCAAATACAACCTGTTACATCTTGGGAAAATGTGTGACCAAGGCTACAATCTTACATTTTATGACCAAGAATGTGAAATTCAAAAAAATAACTCAAAGGAGATAATAGGAAAAGGAGTTAGGACACATGGAAATGTATATGTCTTGGATTAAATTCAAGGATAAATATGCTATATGATTCAAATGAGTGAAATCTAGATATGGCATAAAATAATAGGGCATATAAACTTCAAAATTTTTGTAAAAACCAATAAAAGAAAATTAGTGAAAGGATTGCCTAATATTTCCAAGCCTATAAAGAGCCTATGCAAATCATGTCATCATGGAAAGCAAACTAGAGTCAAATTCAGGACTAAAGAACAATCATCATCAAGACCTCTAGAAATGATACACATGTATCTATGTGGACCGACCATGGTACAAACTCTTCAAGGTGAAAGGTATTTCATTCTTCTTATTGATGATTTTACTAGAATGATTTGGGTGACATTTCTTAAGAAAACTCTAAATATTTTGATAAGTTTAAAAGATTCAAGGAATTAATTGAAAATAAAATTGGTCTCAAAATCAAGTGTTTACGATCAAACAATGGAAGAGAATTCATGAAAGATGAATTCAATAAGTTTTGTGAAGAGCACAGGATTCAAAGGTAGTTTTTAGTTGCTAAAATTCCTCAACAAAATGGGGTAGTTAAGATGAAGAATAGAATGGTTCAAGAAACAAAAAGGACTATGTTGATTGAAGGTAAGTTACCTCAGAAATTTTGGAGAGAAGCAGTTGGAGCTGTCATATGTTGGGCACCCTATATGCAAGTTAATTAAAGCCAACATACAGAGTGTTCAATATAAATTGTCAACCCAAGGAAGTCTTTTATTTAAATGATAAAGTGCATTGTATATGCTTTAAACACTAAGTAGCTGATGCTATAAATGAATTACCCTACTTTCTTGTTCATCCCAACTCATCCCATAATCTACTTAATCTAGCTTACCTTCTTAAGAATGCAATCACAAATACCTTCTTACAATCCTTAATCTAGAATTAAAAGATTTAGGAAATAGAAATCTAGATTACTTTTGCAGAAAGTTAAATCCTCAATTACCAAGCCATTTGAAGATCCATCTCAACTATCTTAATTCAACTTAATCTAGGAATTCAACGTGTAGGAATTAAGTTCTACAATTATAAATGTAAAGGGATGAACTGCAAAGATCTAAAGAAAACAGCAATTGAAAGAACTAGGGATGAACAAGGCTGTCACAGCTATCACACAGTTGCATAAGAGAAAGTTAATCTACACAGTCGACTATCACACCACACCACTGCAGTTTACAGGGGATGCAATTACTGATCATTCAAAGGAACACATGATAAATCGATGACTGTTGCAGCTTACTGTAAATAAATGAATTTACCATAAGATTCAAACCACACAACATAATCAATAAAATACCTAATTAACTTAGCAATCCATGTGGGAAGGCGGGCCTAGCCTTCGAACAAAGATGTTGGAAGTAGCACACGTTAGAACGTTGAGATCTGAAGAATCAAACTCCTTGTATTAAAATGGCAATATGAACACACAACCCCTGTCACAGCTTATACAATATATTCAATTAATTTCCAACCCTTGGCTCGGAATAGTTCCCAGTATTTATACAATTGCAATCATAAATTCTTCCCACTAATATCAGGAAGCCATGAAGATCTTTGATCTTCAGGCTGCCCGAATTACGATAAGCTGTTACAGCTATGGTAAGATAGAAGCAGAAAATATAGGAAGGTTGTTACTCGAGCCAAAAATGACAATCATGATCAATCAATAAGATACTCCATTGGTTGTAGCTATTCTTGAGCAGTAGCGCACTGTTGTAGCTTGTTACAACTATCTTTGTACAGCTTGCGTGGAATAGTATCCTTTGACTGCGTTCTTTGGGAAACAATGGAATGGATGGTAATTATCTCAGCAATGAATGTTCATCCCTATCTTGGCATGTTAAGCCTGCTACACTTGTATCATTTACATCTTGAATTATCTTTATAAAACCACTATATGTTAGCATAATTCAAGATATAGAGCCCTGATTACAACAATCCTAAGCATTAGTAAAATAAGACAATGATTAACCATACCTGTATGAATTGAGGGACCAAGTATAGGAAAAACATTTGTTTAGTGTAGATAATGGAGTAGGATGAGGAAAAAAGAGGTAGGTAAAGGTGGTCAAAAAAGGGTCATTTATGGGCCTAACATCTTCCCCCAACTGTCTTGTTGCATGTCCCCATGCAACAACCTCCATTAGTATGAATATAAATCTGGCATTGTACTTCATTCATGGATAGAATAAAAGTTATATGGGAATTCAGGCATTCCCTGTTTTTCCAAGAATCCCTTATGGACAACCCAATATCTCCAACACATCTTCTCTTTTGCCTTTGTTAATGAGAAGTTTTCCCTGTATGGTTTTGTTGGCTGTCAGATGAGAGGGAATTTGAATTTGATTCCCAGCCAATTAACTCCACATTCCTCCATGCATCCAACATATCCCTCAACCCTGGAAAGTGCATGTTTAAAATTCATGTAACAGTAGGGATCTCTATTTCTCAAGGTTGAAGAGGCAGCCTACCATCTGTGTTGGCTACCTTCCAAATCCAATTGTTGATGCTTAGAAATTTGGATGACACAAGTAGAGATAATATTTTCTTGAAGTTTCATCATCTGCTGAGTTTGTATGGGACATGCGAGTACATTCTGCCGACGAGCAAGGAGAAGACAAGGGTTTTGAGGTTCGCTTCGAATCCAAAGGTTAGAGTGGGACTCATTATGAGAGAAAGTTTGGAAGGAACTTTTCCACTGAACATGATTGCTAAAAAAGGAGGAAAAAGCCCTCAGCTGAACATCACCTAGGAAAGGGGTAGGATTCGAATGATGATCCAAGGGATAAGCCAACTCATGCAAATAAAGCTCACAAAGCAAGTTCTGCTCCTCAAAGTCACTTTCTAGAAATGTTCCAGGAATTTAGTTGAGGTTGCTATTTCATACGGTCTCTCTTATTTTATAGCCCTCAGTTTAAACCAAATGAACTGCTCAAATAAAAACACAGGGTAAGAGGAGGATGGTACTCTTTTAGCCAACAATTCCTAAGAAAGAGTATACAATTGATATTTTTCCACCTACATGGATTTGAACTTTTTTAGCTCCTTTATCTCCTTATGTATCTCTTCCCAACGGAGTTTCTAGAACATGATTTCTTCTGCCCATATTTCCTTCAATTCCCTGATGGTCTTCCTATGTTCAGCAAGGGAAACCATCCCTTCTTGACACCTCTCCACCTGACTCCTCCACTTCCTCACTTCTATTCTTAGGATTGAGATTTCTTTTGTTAGCCTTTGGATTTCTTCATCTTCAGCATGTTCTTCATTATCAGAATCCAAATTGACAAAATTTTGAGGAAGTTGAGTCCATACCTTATCATCTGATGTTCCAATTTGAACATCCTATACTACTTGCATGGATACTTATGAAATCACTTCTGGGGGTGCTGGTTCTTGTGTAACATCATCCCTTCCTTGAATTTCTCCTACAAAAAATTCAACCATAGGTGTCTCAAAAAAAACTTCTGGGGATGCTAGTTCTTGTGTAATAGCATCCTCTCCTTGGAGTTCTCCTACAACAACTTAACCATAGGTGCCTCTTAAAACAACTTCTTGGGATGCTGGTTCTTGTGTAACAACATCCTCTCCTTGAAGTTCTCCTATAGCAACCTCAGCAGCTGATTGTGAAGGTGTTGGTTCTTGTGTGGAAACCTCTTCCTGAATTTTAATTTCCTTATCTGCCCGATTGTCAGTTGCAGCTTTGACAGGGGGATGCAAGGCCACTGGTTCTTGTGTAACAGAGCCCTGCCCTTCTATTTCTTCATGCTGCCGGGGTTGTAGAGTTACTTCCAAGTCTTCTGCAATATGGAGCTATTTTTCAAGGATTTTAGTGTCCCCCAAGGATTGTGATTGCATTTGTTCATCCTCTCCTAAATCCAAATAAGGAATTATATCCATTTCGGGATTGATTTCTTCTTGCTACCTGAGAATATCCACAGAAATTTCTAGGGATGTTGGTTCTTGTGTGACAACATCCTGGTTAACTTCCTCATTTTCCTGCTGCTGGGGTTCCATTTCTATTAATTCTGTGTCCTGAGACGGTTAAGGAGTCACAGTACAGACTTCTTCGTTAAAATCAGGAATATTTTCAGCCTCTGGTTCATCTACCCCAATTTGGGTGGCAACTTCAACAAGAATATTTGGGGATGCTGGTTCTTATGTATCAGCACCCTGTTCAACTTCATCATCATCCTACTACTGGGGTTCCATTTCTATTAGTTCTGTGCCCTGAGATGATTCAGGAGTCATAACACAGACTTCTTCACTAAAACCAAGAATAATTTCAGCCTCTGGTTCATTTGCCCCAATTTGGATGGCAACTTCGACAGGAATATTTGGAAATGATGGTTCTTGTGTATCAGCACCCTGTTTATCTACTAATTCCCTTTGCTAAAGTTGCTCTTGGGGAGCTTCACCATCCTTCCAATCAGATTGTCCTTCTTCTATTGGTTTTGACTATAATTGTTCATTTTCCCCCTTTTCTGTACTAGGGATCATTTCTGCATCCCTCACTTCTATCTTAGGTGCTTCTTGTCCTTGTTCTTCCATAGCTGCTGCTACAGGTTGCTGTGTCACAAAGGCACGAACTATGAATTTTTAGCCTGACTGGTTAAAGATTTCTCCACACACAGGGCAGACCACTCTTTCTTCATCCTCACCATCCTCAGTAGGAGGTGATCCTTCTAATCGGTCTGCAGCTTCAACCAGTGTGTGCAGCTTCCTTTCTACCTGCTTCCTGCATGCTTCCTTCCAATTTTCTAGTTCTTTCCGAAGTGACTATACTTCTTCTTTTAATAGACCATTTTCGTACAAAATTCGCTCAATTTGAGGTTCTTCTGCAGCCGGTTCCTGTGGGGTATCATTTGCTTTAGGTCTCAGAATGGGGAATTCAATCTGTGCTTCTAGGGTTGCCCATCTTTCCCGTGCTGCTTCAGTTGCTGTAACCTCCCTGGTTCTTTTTCTTCTTATTGGTGGTGATGCTTGTATCTCTTCTTTTGATTTCCTTCTTTTCTTTCGTGGTGTAGGAATCTCCATATTTGCAGCTGATGTGGAAGGGATATCTTCTATCTCAGCGTTTTCCTGTTCTTGTTCAATCAGAGTTCCCCCTCATTCATGGGAAGATTCAATGGTCAATACCTCTATGTTTCCTTCTATTATCGTGGCTCTAACATCCTCGGCTTTAGTTGTCACAGCATCCAATGCTACTCCAGCTTCAACCTCTGCTGTCAGATCTTCCATATTATTTAATCTTTTCACAGGGTTTTCTCTTGCATTTTCCTCCAATTCTTCTACTTGGTCATCTGACTGATCATCTGATCCAGTCTCATCTCCCCCCCCAACTAAATTGGAGGGACTCCGATCCTCCTATTTCTCCTCATCTCCCCCCAGCTATGCATTTGCATGATCCTCTTAGTTTTGAACAACCCCCAAGAGTACAGGTACTTCTACTTCTGCCTCCATTGGAATGCCAGGAAAAAGGGCAGGTTCCTGGTTTATCTGAATTTGACCTGTGAATTGCTCCCAAGTTTGGTTCCTTTGAGCTAAGGCCCTTAATATTATTAATTTGATTAGGCCATGGTGGGTAAGGGAGGAGTTTGGATGCTTGGCTGTTCGAACAAACCCTACCATATGGTGTAGGTCATCAAATAGATAAAATGGAATGTTCAGTAAGACCCTATGGCGTAGATGAGATAATAAAGGAAGTTCAGAATACTAAACAATTTGATACCTACCTTCACATGTGATATAATTATTGAGGAAGACTGCTACTTGATCCCATGGCTGAGGTAGTGACTGTAATGCTATCCCTCTCCTTGACTGACAAATTTTCTCCCCCTCTATCAGAAAATCCTGTACTGCAGCAACATTGGGGGTTCTTCGACCAAACCAGGCTCTTCCCACCTGAGGAAGGGCAGTGACTTCAGCCACTATTGATTCAGAGACTTCTATACGTAACCGCCTAACCTCTGAGTGGGTTTCTATAATATTTAAGGCAAATTGTAGAGTTGTCTCTTGATGAAACCCATTCAGGCGTTGGAAGAATTCTGTCTAGCCCGCAGCTTCAAAACTAGCGAAAAATTCAGCATTTCTTCTCAGTTCTCGCGTATTTGGAGGTTCATGCCAAGCTGGGACACCCATGTTTTTTTGACTTCAGAATTATTTATCAGTCTGACAGATTACAGGTCCCGACAATGGAGGTTAAGGCACAGAGTATGCATGAACAACTGAGAGTGGAGTTGGGTAAATCCAGAAAGTTAAGAGCATGGAAATGTTTGGAAATTTATCCTAAATTAGGAAAGGTGGCGGTTATCAGATAAGATTAAATGGCCATTAAGTTGTACGAGTGGACAGTAACGATATGCGAGTGTAATCATGGGCGCAGAAAGGAAGGTATGATTAATGTTGTCAAATCTAGTTAATGCTTAATCAAGTAAATAATCAGAACCATACCTTCAGAAATATGCTATAAACGGTGACCTTTGAGAATAGTAAAGCATGTGAAGTGCAGCCATTTAAATTTGATCATTACTGCAGGCGTGCTGTGAAGTAAGTAGGAATCACCGGCATCAAGAATTGGGGCCAGATTTGGACGAGTCACGAACCAAGGTTGCAAAGAGTTCTACCAATATTGGAGGAGTCACAGCCGCGGGCCATAGAGAAATCAAGCAGTTTGGCAGAGTCGCAGCCGTGAATCATAGAAAAATCAGCCAGTTTTGGCGGAGTCGCAGCTACCAAAAAATGTAAAAATGGTAAAAATGGGAAATATTGAAACGGTGTCACAGCTGCCGGAAAAGGTAAAAATGGACAAGAGTGAAATGGTGTCGTAGATGCCCGAAAAGGTAAAAAATGCGTAGAATTTAAACGGAGTCGTAGCTGCATGGGACAGAAAAAGGCATTAAGTTACGGTGTTGCAGCTGTGCGGAACGAGATAAAGGGCAATATTTTACGGTGTTGCAGCTGCAGAAAAATGGAAAAATAGGAAAAGTTTTACGGTGTTGCAGCTGCACAAATTGGGTAAAGGGTGGTATTTTACGGTGTTGCAGCTGCAAAAAAACGAAAAAAATAGGCAAATTTTTATGGTGTTGCAATTGCAACTAACTGTTCAAGGAGTTTTCTTCTGATGTAGGAAGTTACAAAAGGATGACCCTGGTTGTTAGGCTCGACTATGACCATTGCTCCTCAGGCACATCCCTGCACATATTCTTTAAAAAAAAAACGGATCAAGTGCAAAGGAAAAAGATAAAAATAATAGTAAAAATATCAATTTATTTATGTACAAAAATTTATGTAAGATTTACAACGATTATCTAAAGATTGACAAGGGCAGAGAAATATTTTTGGCCTTGTTCTAACTGGTATTATGGATCAGCTGCAATCTGTGAAGTGAATGCGTCCTTCGAAATGGGCTTATGGTACAGTCACAACCTATGACCATTAGCAAATAATGGTGCATGATTCTCATCAATGGTTACCAGGCGGACTGTACCATTATCAGGTATGGGCCCAACCATCTTGTGCGTAACTTACCCCTTGAAGTCCCTTTTGAATCTTGAATCATATAATAATGCCCAGTCTCCTTCATAGAAGAATTTCTTTTTGATGAATCGATTGTGCCAATTAGATATCTGTTGCTGGATTAATACTGTCTGATCCACAACAGCTAAATGTTTCTCATCAAGTTCATTCAATTGATTCAATATTCTCTTCTGGGATTTAGTCACATCTAAGTTTACCTTCGTAGCTGGCTTCAAAGTATTGATTTCAAATTCAATGGGGAAGACAACACTTTTCCCATACACCAAGTCATAAGGAGAAAAACTTGTAGTATTGCGCCAAGTAGTACGATATGCCCACAATGCTTTCAGAAGTCTATCAACCCAGTTTCTATGATGTCTCCTGACTGTTTTGGTAAGGATGGATTCAATAACTTTGTTAGTTCATTCCACCTGGCCATTGGCCTGGGGATGGTATGGTGAAGCTATCCAGTGTTGAATATGGTACTTCCGTAGCAAATATTCAAATTGATGCGACACAAACTGAGGTCCTCCATCTATAACCACTTTCTTGGGTACTCCGAAATGGGTAAATATTTCACCATACAGGAAATCGATCACAGCCTGGTCATTGGCTTTCACCAAAGCCACAGCTTCTACCCATTTCATCATGTAGTCAATACAAACCAAGATGTAGGCTTTCTGCCTGGAATGAGGGTTGATAGGGCCAACAAAATCTAAGTCCCATCTGTCAAAAGGTTCAACCACCAGTTGTGGTTGAAAAGGCATTTGATCCAATCTGTTAGGTTGGCCCATCCTCTGGCAGCTGTCACAAGACTGGACATATTTTTTTGCATCCCTAAAAAGTGTCGGCCAATAGTAGCCCATTCTTAGCGTTTTGTGTCCTATCTTCCTGTTTGCAAAATGTCCCCCACAAGGCTCGTCATGGTAGGCCTCCAGAATATGGAATATTTCATCTTCTCTTACACATCTTCTTATCTCAAGATTAGGGCATGTGTAGAAGAGATGAACATCTATCCAACAATACCTGGCACTTTGTTGAATGATTTTCCTCTTTTCTCTTTTTAACAAATGTGCCGGAAGCTTCCCTGCAGCCAAGTAATTAGCGACATCTTCATACCAAGGGGAATGAGCTGAAACTGCAAATAAGTGTTCATCTAGAAAAGAGTCCTCAAGAGGAAGATTATCATCACTGTTAGTAAAACGAGATAAGAAATCAGCGACAACATTTTCTTTTCCAGGTCTGTCTATAATAGTGATATCAAATTCCTGTAAATAACAGCCATCTAGTTACCCGAGCAATTGTAACAGGTTTATTCATTAGATACTTAATGGCTGAGTGGTCAGTGGGCACAAAGGTAGGATATACAGTGATATAATGTCAGAATTTGTTAATGGAGTAAACAATGGCTAAAAACTCCTTCTCGGTAACAGTATAATTAAGTTTTTGCTAATATAATAAACTGCATAAGTTGCTTGACCATCCTACTGTCCTAAAACTGCTCCAATGGTGGTATCAGAGGCATCTAAAGAAATGTGGAAGGGAAGGGCCCAATTGGCCCCCCTTAGGATGGGAGCTATGGACAAATTCTCCTTAAGTTTAAAAAACGTTGTCTAGCATGCCTCATTCCAAGTAAATTGCACATCCTTCATTAACAATGAAAACAAAGGAGAGGCAAGTTTGGAAAAGTTTTGTATAAATATTCTGTAATAACCAGCATGCCCTAAGACACTACGCACTTCTTTCTAAGTTCCAGGAGTAGGTATATTTTTTATTACTCTAATTTTAGAGGGGTCTACCTGGATGCCATTAGCAGAGATAAAATTCCCCAACACTACCCCTTTAATCATAATCATGTGGCACTTTTTCAGTGCTCAAAGATAGTTAGGTCTGTTCGCAGCGTGTTAAAACCTTTTCCAAATTTTTCAATGCTTCTTCAAAGTCTTTGCCGTAAGGAGTAAAATCATCCATGAAAATTTCCATACTATCATTAACCAATTCTGAAAAGATGCCAATCACATCTCTTTGAAATGTGGTTGGTGCATTGCATAAGCCAAAGGGAAGTACTATGTATGCAAAAGTTCCCCAGGGACAGGTCAAGGTAGTTTTATCTTGGTATTCAGGAGAAATCTGGATTTGATTGTACCCGCTAAACCCATCCAGGAAGGAGAAAAACTTCTTCTCAGATAAGGTGTCAAGTAATTGATCGATGAAAGGCAGGGGAAAGTGATCTTTCTGTGTTTCCTTGTTCAGCTCTCTATAGTCCACACAGACTCTCCATTTACCATTGTTCTTGGGTATTATCACGAGTGGAGACACCCACTCGCTGTTTGAAATGGGATATATAAATCCTGCTTCCAAGAGTTTATGAATTTCTTCCTTCACTATGTCCCTAAGATTGGGATTCATTCTTCGTTGAGGCTGGCACACAGGTTGGGAGTCACTTTTGATATAAATGTGGTGGGTGCACAGATTAGAAGGGATGCCCTTCATGTATGTGTACTCCCAGGAAATTCCCCCTTATGTTTTTTTAAGAGAGTGATTAGGCGTTCCTCTTCATCTAGAGCAAGACTGGGATTTTGATATTCAGGGTTTTTCCAGACTCTACCTCAACAGGAACACTTTTCAAATTTTTCAACACTGGAACTATGTTAGTATCACTGACTAATGTCTCCTCTGTGATATTTTCTTGTTCTTCTTCACCTAGAGTAGCATTCAGGAAATGATAAATTTTCTTATTGACATAAGTGGGTTCACTGATGAAATTATTAATGGCATCGTCTTCAGTTTCATCTTTAAAAGTCAAGGCCTTCCCTATCATTAATAATGGCTGAACGCCCTCTTCTTCATCTGGCTCCATCCATAATGAAGTTTCAGCTTCTAGGTTCAGCCGATCCGGAGGATAGAGAGTGAGGTTCTTTATCTCGGTTCCATATGATATGGTCATAGACCTAGACTGACAGCTGATGCAAGCATCAACTGTAGCTAACCAGGGCCTTCCCAGGATCAATGGGTGTCCTCCTAGCTGCGCCTTAGGTTGTAACATGAAGAATTCAACAGGATATTCCCACGATCAACTGAGATAACGAGGTCATCCAAGATTCCTTCAGGTTTAATAGTGGATCTATCTGCCAGTTCTAAAACGGTAGGAGTTGGCCTGAGATTAGTGAGCCCACGGTTTCCTTACAGTTTCAATGGTCATGACGTTAATTTTTGTGCCTAAATATACCAGTAAGTTGGATATCTACATGCTCCCAATATGTACAGTGACAGTGGGATTCCCAGGATCGTCATATTTGGCCAAGAGGGTTTTGCCCATTATTAGTTCAGATAATTTTCCTATGACATGAATAGTGGGAGGATCCCTAGGTTTTCTTCCTGGTTTCCTTGTACATAGATCCCAAATGGTTATGGCATAGATCGATACATCATGAAGGGCTTGAAGGAGTGGAATTTTGACATAGATATTTTTTAACTCTCCTAAGAGGTTAAATTGAGGCTGTCCCATTGCCTTCAGTAGAATTAATCTTTCAGGGTATGGTGGTTCGCTAATCAATTGTGTAGGATGTGTGTCGATAAATGTGTCTTCTTTTGTTTCAGCCGGAATATTGGTAGGATGTTCAATGTTCTCAATAATGGGGATCGCTGTATTGGATGAATACTATTGGTTCATCCTTTCTTCATGCACAGAGGATGGAACATCCTCAATGACCAAAGGCTCCACTACCCTCCCTGATCATAAGCAGATGTCGTTACAGGGAACTGGAGTAATGGAGTAAGCGGGCATGTTGGCAGTCTCAAACTAATGGACTTCTTTATTATTTGGGTTGGGGTTAGGTTGAGCAGGCAGCTGTGGTTGTATCGACATATTGGGGAAAAAATTATTCTGGAGTTGTAGCTGCGACTACTAATAAGGATGAGGGTATTGTTGAGGAGGGTACGATTAAAGAGGAAACATTTGATGTGGAAGCTATTGAGGAGGTTGGTTATGGGGAAACTGATTCCCTGGATGGAAGTTCCTCCATTCAGAAGATGAATAATTTTGTTGGTTTGGTGGTTGTGTTCAAGGGTTCTAGGAGTTAAACTTTTGCATCAGAGGTTGAGAGGGATACCATTGATGGTTAGAATAAGATGAAGGGAATTGTGTATTCATGTGCTGCATATTATTCCAATTATTCATGTTATTTGAAAATGGAAACAAGTTTGGATCCTTACCTTGATTTCAAGGCTGCCAGGGCTTTTTCTGTGCAATAAAGTAGGATGGTTCCACATCTAGAGCTGATTCCTGCAAAACTTCCTTCACTTGAGTTAGTGAAGGGCATTCTTTTGTGTCATGGTTCAGCTCACACAACTGACACACTTCTACCTTGTCGAGCGGGCACTCCTTCAGAGGGCGGTTCTTCCTACATTTAGGGCAGAATATACCAAGTGTGAGATACTCTACTGCTTGTTTCTGCTTTGCCCTCAGGACATCTATTTTCGAGGAGATGTAGGTCATCATTTCTGTCTTGAAATTTTCAAGGAGATTACCTATTTCTTCCCGGGTGACTCCTCCATTAGATGACTTTTGTGTTTTGTCGAAGACATCACATTATAATTTGTCCCGTTTGTCCCATTTGTTGTTCCTAGAAGATCCCCTGGAATACCTTTTGCATAGTTCAATGATCTTTTCAAAGGACTCCTTTGAGATATCCCCCTTTCCTAATAGGTTCAACATGTCTAGGCAGTCATCACTAATCCCATGAAGTAGGATTATTTTGAGCACATCTAACCCCATAATAGTCTTTCCATCTCTCTGCACATTATATAAAATCCTTTCAACAAAATCTTCCAGACTTTCATCGTCCCTTTGTACCATTTTAAACAATTCTTCCCTCTTATTCTTGGTATTGCAATACTCCTGATATTTCTCCAGGAACACCTGTTTCATCCGGTCCCAGGTGGTGACAGTTCCCCCAACTAGGATCATGAACCAACGTAAAGCATTGTACTTCAGAGTGGCAGGAAAAATTTTCAGCTTCTATGCATTGGTGGTGTAGTCATAGCTGTGACAAAGGATGTCAAATTCAAAAATAAATTCATCTAGATCCTCTACCACTTTTCCATAAAAACGAGGCAACACCGATGGCGATATATTTTTCATGGGGGATATCCCCTCTGGTTGTTGAATTGGGAATTGGAGTGTAGCAACTGTCCCTTCAGGTGGGGAGTTACCCTCGGGATGCTGATTTTCACCCATTGCTTCTTCATGATCTTTGGGATCGCGTCTATTGCTCATTTATTCTTCTACTTTATCCTCTTCGTGTTTCCACTAATTGTTAAACTTTTCATGGAACTGTGTCCACTCCTCTTCTGTAACAACCTTCCTGTTAATGTGATATATCAAATCTCTGTCAGCTGATCCTACAGTACTAACTTTGTCTTCCTCCACAGGGATATCCGAGGGTGTTGCAGCTCCTCCTGTGTTCTCCACTGTGGAAACTGATGTTGCCACTCCAGGGGTAACTGGGCTTCTTCTAATAGGTGTTTCCTAATGGCGAGCTCCAGTAGAAGAATTGGTCCTACCAACTAGATCGTCAATGAATGTCCTTCTTCCCAATGTTGGATTTTTCCCATGGCCTCAACCACTTGCAATGTTAGTGTTCTGTGGGGTTCTGGGATTTATAGGAATGTCACGCTGTACCCTTCTCGTATTCATGCAACCCAAAACATGCAAACTTAAAAACTGAAGAAAAATGAATAAATATAATTACTGGATACAACTAGTACGGTGTCTAATAATTATCCTCCCCGACAACGACGCCAAAATGTTGGGCACCCTATATGCAAGTTAATTAAAGCCAACATACATAGTGTTCAATATAAATTTTCAACCCAGGGAAGTCTTTTATTTAAAGGATAATGCACACTGTATATGCTTTAAACACTAAGTAGTTTATGTTGTAAATGAATTACCCTACTTTCTTGTTTAGCCCAACTCATCCCATAATCTACTTAATCTAGCTTACCTTCTTTAGAATGCAATCACAAATACCTTCTTACAATCCTTAATCTAGCTTAGCCCAACTCATCCCATAATCTACTTAATCTAGCTTACCTTCTTTAGAATGCAATCACAAATACCTTCTTACAATCCTTAATCTAGAATTAAAAGATTCAGGAAATAGACATCTAGATTACTTTTGCAGAAAGTTAAATCCTCAATTACCAAGCCATCTGAAGACCCATCTCAACTATCTTAATTCAGCTTAATCTAGGAATTCAAAGTGCAGGAATTAAGTTCTACAATTATAAATGTAAATGGATGAACTGCAAAGATCTAAAGAAAACAACAATTGAAAGAACTAGGGATGAACAAGGCTGTCATAGCTATCACATAGTTGCATAAAATAAAGTTAACCTACATAGTCGATTGTCACACCACACCACTACAGTTTACAAGGGATGCAATTTCTGATCATTCAAAGGAACACATGATAAATTGATGACTATTGCATCTTACTGTAAATAAATGAATTTATCATAAGATTCAAACCACACAATAGAATAAATAAAATACCTAATTAACTCAGCAATCCATGTGGGAAGGCGGGCCCAAAATTCACACAGAGATGCTGGAAGCAACACACGTTAGAACTCCGAGATCTGAAGAATCAAACTCCTTGTATTAAAATGGCAAGATGAACACACAATCCTTATCACAACTTATACAATATATTTGATTAATTTCTAACCCTTGGCTCGGAATAGTTCCCAGTATTTATACAATGACAATCATAACTTCTTCCCACTAATATTGGGCAGCCATGAACATCTCTGATCTTTAGGCTGCCCCAATTACGATAAGCTGTTATAGCTGTGGCAAGATAGAAGAATAAAATATAGAAAGGCTGTTACTCGAGCCAAAAATGACAATCATGATCAATTGAGAAGATACTCCATTGATTTCAGCTATTCTTGAGTAGCGACACACTGTTGCATCCTGTTACAACTATCTTTGTACAGCTTGCATGGAATAGTATCCTTTAACCGCGTTCTTTGGGCAGTGATGGAATGGATGGTGATTATCTCAACAATGAATGTTCATCCCTCTCTTGGCATGTTCAGCCTACTACACCTGTATCCTTTTCATCTCGAATTATCTTTATAAAACCACCATATGTTAGCATAATTCAAGATATAGAGCCCTGATTACAACAAACCTAAGCATTAATAAAATAAGACAATGATTAACCATACATGTATGAATTAAGGGACCGAGTAAAGGAAAAACATCTGTTTAGTGTACATAATGGAGTAGGATGAGACAAAAAGAGGTAGGTAAAGGTGGTAAAAAATGGGTCATTTTTGGGCCCAACATCATATATATTGTAAATAGAGCTCAACTAAAAGTTAATTGTGAAAAAACACCTTACGAACTATGGAAAGGAAATCCAACTTTGGTCAACCATTTTAGGATATTTGGAAGTTTTACATGAAAATCAATTATGACAATCTGGGAAATTTCGATGAAAGAATATATTAATGCATATAGATGATGATGAGTGATGCCTTTGATAAATTAATTTGCAAAAAACATATGCATTTGAGTTGTCATTGTTGCACTGTGTTTGCACTTTGGTCCAATTCACAGGGGGCTTAGTCTCTTTGCATCAATTACTATCAGAGAAAGTATAGTGAGGTTGGAGGCTTCTTGTTAACTCGAATGATCCCAACAAATAGTTGTGACGTTGGAACCTACTATCAAGGAGAGAAACAAGTCAATCCTAAGGAGTGAAGGGATTCTAAACATAGTATGGAAGAATTTTGTGAAAAATAAATTGCACAGTGGAAGGATAAGAAAGTCCGATGAAGACAACTATTGTGAAGAAGTAAACAAAAGATAAAGAAGCCAGAAAAAAAAGGTTGAAGAGGACCCCAGAGAGGGGTGATTGCATAGAAATAAAAAGAAATATATTCAGATCTGTAATTCAGTATTTAAAATTAGCAAAGGAGAAGATGGAGTAGCGAGTGATCCAACAACTAATGGGTAACAACCTCATTAAGAGTTACTAGGTTGGTTGAAATAATAATAGTTGGCACTTGATATAGAAATCCTTGGACAATTACTTAGACTCAAGCACACAACCAAAAATCCAAAATGTCATGAAAATATCTAACTGAATATTGAGCAGTGAAAAAAAATGTAAATTTCAAGAAAAAAACATTTATATTCAGGAATGCTTGAGCTACAAAAACTCCTCATGCTAAGACAGACCAAGAAAAATCATAAAATGAACATCTACAAGAAGCAGTGAAATGACAGGAAACTCAACATAGATATCTATTACTTTATATACCAAAGGGGAATCATACTTAGTTTTCATTCAGTATATGCACTGTTGAAATATCCACTCTGCTTGGGTTAAAATTTTTCCATCAGCTTAACTTCCATCCAAATTGTGTGGACATTAACATAACTCGGTGTCTTGCCAACCTAAGGCCTAAATCACTAATAATACGCATTGTTTATGCACTAGAACATACAGAATACAGAGTTTTTTACCTCAACTTTTCATGACAGGAAACTCTGATATTTTCTCAGATAGAAGGACAATGACTCTAATGAAAACAAAAAAATTAAATCCTTTTGTTGGGATTAGGGTACTTGGAAAATTATGTTGTGTGGCCTCTAGAATTTGATAACCCAAGCATTATGATGGCCTTGAGCAAAATCCAGAGAAGTGTGTTCTTTCTAACCTTGTCACAAAAATTGGAATACATATCAATAGAAATATCCACAATAATTTCATTAGTGTGTAGTTCAATGCCTTGTGGGAGACCTTTGGTACAAACTTTAGCAAGAACTCCTGTGTAACCATGCTCACAACCAACATACAATGCTTCTATTGATGAAAATTTCCTTGAAAACATCAAATGACCCATCCTCAAGACCAAGGGATGTTTTCAAAAGTCACCCAATAACCTTATGACATGCAAATGGCCACTCATGGCCCTTGTAGGATGTATAAGCTATCAATTCTAAGAGAACAAAGGATTCTCAAACCACATAAACCCTATCAAATGCACAAAGAAAGCAGTGTTGGAGATATACTCCAAGATTTGATATGTTGTTTAATTCAAAGGGTGTACTCCAAGATTTGATATGTTGTTTAATTCAAAGGGTGTGGATCCTTCCTTGAGTCTGCTCATTCCCCTCGACTCTATCTAAATTACTAATTTTTCAACCATTATTATGTAGATTGGAACTTGCTCAATGATGCACACAAATAATAGTATCCAAGGATTTGGAAATTTGTTCGATCATATATAAGGATTTGATTACCAACAAGACCTCACACACAAAGTAATTCTGAATTTGTTTGCCACCAAAGGCTGATAAATATCATGAGTTCCTAGATCGTAGAAAATCAGTGACAGATAACATTGTCAACAATTTTGAATCTTTTAAACACGGAAACACTGAAGAGAGCATTCAGGTTCCAAACTGTAAAAAAAATTGAAAGGTGATATGTTTAGGAAGCTATGTTTGCATGTGTTGCAGAGGCTGCAACTGCTTTAGTGGAGCCAGTGGCAACTGGTGTGACTGGACAGGATGATGCATACAAGATTTCTGAAGTTGAAAAATCTTATACTAAATGCTTTGATAATGACAAGAAGTCAGTTAAGGGAATTGAGTAATGTGTTAAATTAGACACATTGATCCAAAAAGAAGCAACCAAAACAGGAGCTAGTAAGAAACCTGTGGTGTCTTCAGATTCATATCAATCATTTATAAGGTTTTCTTTAGATCCTACTAAATGTGTAGAGGAGAAGCAGATGGATCCATGGTTTGAAGATTCAATGTCCTCTAAGCATATGGATAAATGGATGATTGGAGATAAGGATGAGAGGAGTGCACATGCTAAAATGTCTACTGAATCATTGGCTGATCCAAAAATGGAAGAACAAAAGCTACAGAGCGCGACTGCACCAGTGTTGTCTTCTGCAAAGAAGCAAGATGTTTCAAATTTAGCTTCAAGGAAAGTCAATTCAATAAACACACCTCCTATCAAGGCTTATGTTGCACAAAAGGGTGAGGCTGAGCAATATGAATACAAGTCAAAGGGGATCAGGGTGAATAAATCTTGTGGGATCCCAACAAAGAAAAATAGCAGAGGCCTTCATAAAGATCATGGGTGGTCTGGATCAGATAAGTTTAACCAAGGGAAATTAGCTAAGTAGTTGTATGTTCGCAAGCATGGGCAAGTTTCCCCTATAAAATATGGCGCTGAACCTTCATCAGAAAAGGTGACAAGTTCATTAAAATTTAAGGTGACGATAAATGATACTACAACAATGAAATTGAATGGTGTGTCACTATCTACATAGTTGTATTTAGAAAAATCAAACAAGTCTTATATTAGTTGTGTGACCATCCACATGAAATAGTATTACAGTGACATTCTTAAAAAAATGGATTCTCAACAATCCAAGCCTAAACTTTAATTCACTTCTTTATTTAATAGAGTACGAAGATCACATACCTCGGACATTGTGGAACATATGTCCATGCATAGTGAATAGGGTCCTTGAAAGTCTTCATGCATGCTGAGACAATATATTGAAAAACATGCATATGCAACCACCATCTTTCTGCCTTACTAATAACTACACCTCCAGGCCATATCCATATGTATCATATCCAAAAAAAAATCTAAGAACTGGAATACGTATTCTCATCCATATCCTATTTTTGTTCTGGTAACTACAACTCAAAACCTACATAAGTTCCATATGGCAAACAAGTAATATCTAACATTAAAGGAAAAATAGCACTAATTCTTAGATCAGAGACATGAGAATTATATGTGTCATTAAAGGAAAAGAGAATTATAAAGTAAGCTTCCTATACTTTTCAAGAAAACCAATACTTTTCAATAAAACCAAACAAACATAATTTTCATCTGTTTCAACTTAACGCTCCATTATTCACTGCGTTAAAGTTGGTCCTCGAGAATCATCAAATTCCATGTACAATAACAACATGATAAGGTAATATACAGTAGATATCAACAATAAATAATCATAACCAATATTTGAATCAACCATATACTCAGATTTTCAGATTTGATCTTGTCACCGAAGGGACAAGTCAATCTAGACAAACAATTTATGTACCTTGAGAGAGATTTAGAAAGGGTTAAAGCATAAGCATACTGACAACATATTGACCCAGATTTCTTAGTCAACAAGCACATGCATACCTAGTACAGTCAATCTGTCAACACAGTCATGCGGGGTAAGGATGTAGTCACATACTGCAGAGACACACAAGCATACTTTGCATAGTCATGCTTGAAAAAACACAGTCCACCCATAAAGTGAAACTCACTGTCACATTTGGGAAGACCCCACATTCCACACAATAAAATAAGCTCATGGTCACCTCATGGTCACTCTAGGGAAGGACTCACATTCCACTCGAGAAAACAGATCATGGTCATGCTGGAGAAGGACACATAGTCCACCAAGAAAGTAGATCAAGGTCACGCTGGGGAAGGACCCACAGTCCACTCAAGAAAATAGATCACAATCATGCTGGTGAAGCACCCACAGTCCACCAAGAAACACATCACGCTCATGCTTGTGAAGGACCCACATTCCACCCAATAAACTAGATCACAGTCATGCCGGGGAAGGACCTCTCAAGGTATCACTAAGGAATAGGTTTTTTGGTCGTGTTGAAGGACCCACAGTCCACCAAGAAAGTGCAAAGAAATAAATCACGGTCACGCTGGTGAAGAACCCACAATCCACCAAGAAATAGACTCACGGTTACACTGTGGAAGAACCCACAGTCCACCCAAGAAACAGGCCACGGTCACAATGGGGGAGGACCCAAAATCCAACAGATTCATGGTCATGGTGGTGTAAATTGACCACATGGAAGGTGTAACAAGGAAAGCCCAGTCACGGGGGTGGTGCAACAAGATATCACATGGAGAATCAACAAAGATCTTGCAAAGATCACACAGAGGGAGATAGTTCAGTCACGCTCCTTAAGGTAAGGTATCAAAACATTAATAAACATCACCTATGGACAAAGTAAGATAAAGAATCATGATTCAACCCAGGGGGCCACAAAAAAACAAATAACAAACCCAAAAGGTCAAGGTGAGCCATATAAGGTGGACATGCAACTCCTTTATAGGACCAACAAGACCAATAATATTCTCTCTCTCTCAAGGTACATTGTTTTATATATTTTTGTCATCACTGTATAAGATTCATTGGTTATAGAAAGTAGAACCAATCATACCCACTCCATACCACAACAGGTGCACAACAATGAGTTTTATAACAAGAGATTTCCACACCATAGCCATCTTTCGAATCAACAACAATCACAATTTCCTAATGAGTTAATATGCACTCCACACAAACATGACAAAATTAAAGAACATGATATGCCATTTAAGAAAATATTTAGAAAACACATTTCAAGAAACACACATTAAGTAATATTCCATTTAAGTATTGAAGTAGCAAAATAAAGTATATGAAAACTCTAACATGGGCATGGGCACCAAAATTTGACAAACAAAAACTGGTTTCATCCTTTTAAAAGTAATATTAAACATAATTGTTGAACTATCCAACAGTTCAGAAACCCTAAAGAACCATGCTTCAAGAATGCATAGAGAAATATTTGACAATCGATAACTTCACATAGAGTTATCCCAATCGTTCGGCATCCGAACCATTCACCGCACCTGAAGATAAGATAAATTAAAATGAGTATGAAATTTATAAAAACGAATCAACAATAATACAAAAAACACTACTTCATAAATAAGTTATAGGATAGTAGTACAAAAGATAATATAAATTAGAATGGTTTGAAAAGTTCACCCTTTTTAAAGTTTTAATGACATCCTCAAAAATTATGTGGTCGCTTTCTTCTAACTTGTATGTGTCTTTCTTGATATTGTATGATAGGTTTTTCGTTGCTATAACATATTCAAGTTGTATGAATAGATGATCTATTGAATCATACTTGTACATGCGTTGCCCCTTTATTCTGTTGTACCAACAACATTGAAGCTCAACACCTTCAGGCCTATCAAAAATATCAATGTCATTATGGTAATCAAACACCCTATTACCATCCTTCTTTCTTATTCTTTGAACTCTTCCAATGTACCAAGTCCTATAAGAAACGTCGTGCTTTGTACTTTGAGATACACCTTTTCTTGTAGTATGTTCAGCTACAGCTATAGACTCGCTCTCAAACAACACCGCACAATCTGATCCAATTCCAAAACCAATTGCAACACCCTTTTTGGGGGCCCTCTCATCTCTCCTGAAGTATACTCCATTCCTCGCTTTAGTCAATCTATCTTTCGATAATGTCGGGTTTCCATTCAATTTTTAACTGTTAGCAGCTAATAGAAAGAATGAAACAGTTAACAAAAGTAACCATTAACTTTAACACATATAGATTAATGCTATTTTAATTTTGATATGTGATGTGAATAATATTCATTCAATTATTTTAGCTGTACTGATGGTTTGATTGTCAAGTAGGCGAGGAGTTACTTTCTAACTAGGGCTTACTTAGCGATTGCTAACATACTTGGATTTCTGGATCTTTACAGGCTTGTCAAGTAAATTTTGAACTAGTAAGAGTTTATTAAGGCGTTAAACTAGATATACTTCTTTTAGCATAAAAATACTGCTAGAGTAAAAGTTTGCTTAGAAGAATTCAAGGTACTACAAGGTAAAGTAATGTTTCTTTTACTTGATTTACAAATATGATATTACTTTAAACTTCGTGTCGTAAGGGTTATTAACGTCACCCTACTGTTTGTCTTTTAACAGATAGACCATTATGATAGATAAAACGTCCTTATATCTTTACTCTAAGCTATTTCCAGTTCTTATTAGAGCTCAAGATTTTGTATCATAACTCTTTTTCTGACATAAGAGTCTATTGCTATTATTATTTTTAATAATTAAAATGCTGCTTAAAATCATAGAAATAGATCTAAAGCCTTTCAAGAAACAAGCTTAATAAGTACTCTTCAGCTCTATCTTTAATTTAGGCTTCAGTGGAGCAAATTTATCAGCTTAACATTGCTTGTATTTATAAATGATCCTCTGCATAATTATCGTCAAGTTGTGACTTGAATTTCCTATTTTCTTCATGACCAAAATAATGCAAGGAACTTTACATTATCCTATTATCTATTTATAAGTAAAGGTGGTGCAATAAATTCCTAGATAGCCTACTATCTTAAACTCCCAATTCAAACCTAACCTTGGTTTGATTCATCTTAGAGCTTGGTCTATTATGGAGACCAAAGATCATGTACATATAAGAGATTTATCCTACATCTAGTACTGTAGATCACATTAAAGAGTAAGAGCTATTATAGTGTATAAATGTTAATTATTTCTATATACACCTTATTGATTTAAATCTAGTTCTCATAGCTTAAACATTCATAGTTCATGGTTATATAGAGGATCAATAGAGGCATTAACAATCCTGCTCTAAACTTCTATTATCCTATCGATCTTTTTCTTAAAAGTTTGATTAAGAAAGGTTATAAGATCTTTATGAAACAAGGGCATTGATTCCATATACAATTTGGTTCCTTACCAAAGATGATTTCAAGGTTTAAACAATAGGTTAAACGATAGTACAACTCCTCGTTCATTATCATGGATTGACTTCATTGAAACAATACGATATTGACTCTATATATTACCTTATCATTATATGCATAATGTAAATTATTAACAATAATTCTATTGTCTCGACCATTGCAGAGTCAACTACATCATTCGACCCCTTGGTGGATGGAATAATTTGGTGGGCACGTGGAACGTTTACCACCGTGCAAAGCATAACTTAAAACTCACGATGCAAACCTAGCTCTCATTCTTGTCGAGGGTTTTGTCGTTGTGTTGGTCTGGTTCACTGCGGCCATGAGGGCTCGCTTAAGCTTGTCTCCAGCTTCATCGTTGCGTGTAGAGAGGTGTTGCCACTCTAAAGTGTGGGTTGCAAAACTCCCAGCTCGCATTGGGTTTTCCTTCTGCATGTAATACTTGCTGTGTGTGTTGTTGTTCTCTGTCAGTAAATTGTAGTATCGATTTCTTGCATGGCCATTGCCAAATTTTAACCCTGCTCCAGTCGTGGGTGTAGATGTATTAAGAGCCTGTCGTCTTTGTCACTTGTGAGTACAAGAGTTATACTGCTTGTGGCGCTAGTTTGCTGTGCTGGTTCATTCCTCTGTGACGTTGGCATTCATCATTTCCAAGTAAATAATTTGTTTTACAGTTATTTTCAAGTTTTTCTTTAAGTTACAGTTACAAAATACCACTCAGGTTCTAATTAAGGTTTTGTCATTACTTGCAGGTTACAGCTCATCTTGATGCTGGAGAAAACCCTCTCCAAGTTTGGAATGCCAACAAAACCTATGGGTAAGCCCCGGTTTCAATGTGGATCCTCCCTGCTTGACAGATTATAGGAAAAGGGGTTTCAATGGAGAAGTAATACGACTTGGTTCCTTTGATGTTTTAGTTGCTTAGCTCAGTTGTTAAATTAGTTTTGGGTTATTATGCCCTTGCTTGTAGAAGGGTTGCTCCAACCATGTTGCCGTGACTTGTATCTCCTTTTTCTTGTCTTAAATAAGATAAACAACAATGAGGGTTTTAGTACTTGACTGTTAGTTTTGTTTAACCCATGCTGCAATGCTAGGTGCACCGACCATGAGCTGGGTGTTGGAATTTTATTATGTTTGTAAGCCTTTCGGCCTGCCCAAGTAATACATTGGGTTTTTCTTAAAAATATTTTAGTTCGAGCTTTGTCTCGCCTTGTATATTTTTACTCTGTGTACATCAGGGTTTTTCTTGTTCGACTGTAATGAAGAACGTTACTGTCTAATATCTTTTGTAATTAGTTTATTTGTTAATATAAGACTGTAAAGTCGAAATATGTAGTTTATAACATTGATTTACTTGTTCAGTTGATACAACTAGGTTTTTTAATCTGAAATGTAACCCTTGTCTAAGTGAGTTCTCCAATTAAATTAAAGATTAGGTTCTGTTACTTATTAATTTGGATGAATTAATATTATTATCATTTGTGTAATAAGTAAAAGAACATTTGTTTTCAGTAAGGACTGTAAAAATTTACGGTAGACTAAATGTTTATGTGAATATTTATCCAAGTTATTGGTTGCAGCTTAGATGTTTTTATTTAATATATTTAAAGAACTTGGTTAGGGTTTCGTCCATGAAAATTGTATATTTACAGGTATAAGCCTGTCTAATACTATATAATTAGTTTCTGCATAGGTGATAATTAGTTTTATACTAGTTATTTATTTATATTTTATTGCTTTTTCTTTAATAAACTGTCTAGTGGTAAAAGAAATGCTCAGAGTTTTTGAAATGATAAGGCATAATTTCTGTAACTCGGTTTACTCTTTTTAATCTAAGTACTTTTAAATTAAATCCTATTTGTTTATAATAAAAATACTAGTTCTATATTTATATGATATTGTTAGAAAATAAACTGTGTAATTAATAGTGGTTTATTTACTTAACTATATGTAAACTATGTAACTCTATTATGAATAACCTGCTGCATTTCAATCAGTTACTTAAGTGGAAACAGAGAAATATAACCTATCATAACACAGTTTAATCTTCATAACATTTTAGCTTGAATAAGAATAAAAATAATCTATTGTCTGTAAATACAAAATCTTATCTACTAAGATACTCTTTTATTGCTTATTCATTCTACATGTACTAAATTACTACTATTTCTTTTCCAATAGGTTTACATAAATAAACTTGTTAAAAACAATGAACATAAATAACCAGATTACTATTCCTTTTAATCATATAACCTACATACTGAAATAAACTTCTTTGTTAACTATGAAATACAGAATCATATCTATTATATTCAGTCTCTTAACATGTTCTTTCATTTATTGTAAATACTCTATCTGTGCTGGAGTATGGCCTGGTCCTTCCAGGTGTGGAAAAACACAGACTAGAATTATTTTCCATTCTAACAATTTACAAACTGAACATTTACCATTCATTTAACAGTGAGATTCAAATTTATCTATCTAACACAGTAAAACAAAATAATGTAGAACCTGATTAGGATAGACAACAACAGCGTTAGGAGGCAGTTCCTCCCTACCAAAATCTTGGAGAGTGCTCAAACAACGCTTCCTCAGGACCCCCGAGCCTGTTCCTGGTCTTCTTGGTTGAGAACTAGTGGAGCATACAAACAATAGATTGGTCCAATAACTCAGTAAAACTCCCTGCACTCAATAGTAAGATCTTTCAGCATAAAAGCTGTACTATATCACTCAGCAGTTATCCCCTCAAACTCTTTCCATAATTCCCTTCCATTGAATTTGTCTGAATAACATTCATCTGAATAATCCCTTCTCTATAATGAGCAGCCCCAACGCTCTTCAATGGGCATTTTTATAAATATTGCCTAGGTCTTTTGGGTCAGCTGTCATTAATTGAGCCACCTGCTTTGATTCCACTTTCTTGGGGAATCATGACCCCAAATGTAGGGAGGTTTCCACCTGCAACAGTTGGAAGTGGTTTGAGGATGCTGCCACATGTCTATTTTCTCTCCACCCAGTCTCCTCCACCAATTTAACCAGTAAACACTCTTTTAACAGCTCTCCTAAGCTGTTGTCTCCACCTTTATTTATTTATAATTGAATTATTCAGAATTACATTAAATATCCTTGACTCTGCTGAGTCATCAATTACAACTTAGCATAAAATTTAACATATTGTCCTCAAATAATATCAAATAATATAAAATTGTTTATGCAAAATTGGGGCATGTGACATACACACCCCCTTAGAGCATAACATCGTCCTCGATGTTATTTATTCTTCATCCTCAGAAGTCCCCTGGAACAGAATTGGATATGCATCTCGCATATTACTTTCCAATTCCCAAGTGGCTTCCTCTAGACTGAGGTGCTTCCCTTGCATCTTCACCTGTCCAATGGTGCAGTTCCAAAGTGCGATCTCCCTCCGCCCGAGGATACAGTTTGGTTCCACTAGAAAATCTCCTTCTAGTTCCACCTGTACATCATTCCAGTTAACAACATGAGTAGCATCATGAACATATTTCTTTAATACAGAAATGCAAAAAACATTATGCACCCTTAAATTTGGTGGTAATGCTAATTGATAAGCTACTTGTCCAATATTGGACAGTATTTCAAATGGACCATAGTAACGAGGTGCTAGTTTTGCACAACTTCTCAATCTCAGAGAGCTCTTTTTGGGCCTCACCTTGATGAACACATGTTCACCTACTTGAAACTATTGTGTAGTTCTTTTAAGGTCTGCTTGACTTTTCTGTCAATCCTATGCAACTTTCAGATTACCTTGTACCTGCTTTACAATTTCTTCCATTTCCTTTAATAGTTCAGTACCTAATACTAGTCTATCCATCGGATTACTCCAAGAGATAGGAGTATTACATTTCCTTCCATACAAGATTTCAAAAGGACTAAATCTGGCTGATGCCTGATAATTATTATTATAAGCAAATTCTACCAGATGCAAATAATCCTCCCATTTACCTGGCTGGTCTTTTACATACATTCTCAATAAATCTTCTAGTACTTGGTTTACTCTTTCAGTTTGTCCATCTGTTTGAGGATGAAACGAAGTACTAAAATTTAATGTAGTGTTTAATCCTTTAAATAGAGATTTCCAAAAGTTACCTGTAAATTTAGGATCTCTATCTGAGATTATGACTTTCGGTATTCCATGCTGTCAGAAAATTTGTTTCAGAAAGATATCAGCTATGTTTGTAGCTTTATAGGTAGTTTTAATAGGTATAAAGTGAGCTACTTTACTTAACTTATCGACCACTACCATGATAGAATCATTTAAATTCTGATTTCTAGGCAGTCCAGTAATAAAATTGAGACTAATTATCTCCCATTTCCAGCTAGGAATGGGTAATGGCTAAAGTAATCCAGCTGGGTGTTGATGTTCAGTTTTCACCTGCTGACATTCAAAACACCTAGCGATATACTTTGCTAATTCACTCTTCATATTTGGCCAAAAATATTCTTTTCTTAACATAGTTATAGTCTTTCGATAGCATGGATGACCTGAGTATGGAGTTTTATGGATTTCATCGAAAATTAACAACTTAACTTTAGGTACATTAGGTACATATATTTTGTCTTTATACAGTAAAAATTCCTTTGCATTCAAAGTGTACCCTTTACTTAAGCTTTCTATTGGATTTTATTTTACTTTAGCTTGTAAGTTTTGGTAAATTTCATCTTGTTCTACCCTGCTTTAAGCTGTTAATCCAGATCTGTTATATAAGTGCTGATAACTGCTGTGAAATTCATCCTTGCATTTCTACTTAATGCATCAACAACTTTATTTTCTTTACCTTTAATGTGCTGAATTTCGAAATCATACTCACTTATAAGGCTAGCCACCTAGCTTGTATGGCATTTAGATTAGGCTGATCTAACAGATACTTTATTCCTTTATTATCAGTCATTAAAATAAATTTTCTGTCAATTAGGTGATGATGCCACATCTTTAGAACATGTATAATAGCAGCTAATTCCAGATCATAAGTTGCATAATTCTTTTCATGAATTTTTAATTTTCTAGACTCATAGGCAATAACATGCCCTTCTTGAGTCAGAACACCGCCTAAACCATCATTATAGGCGTCAGTGCACACTACAAATGCTTTATTTGGATCAACTATTCTTAAAATAGGTGCGCTGGTTAATAAAGTTTTCAACTTTTTAAAGCTTTCCTCGCATTTCTGGTTCCAATCAAACTTCTTTCCTTTCTTCTGCAAAGAAGTTATCGGATTCGCGATCCTCGAAAAACTTTCAATGAACCTCCGGTAATAACGGATAATTCGCATGAAGGATCGAACATCAGTTACATCCTTAGGAACCGACCAATATTCGATCACCTTTATCTTTTCAGGATCTACCGAAATCCCTTCCTTAGTCACCACATGACCTAAGTACTGAATCTTATCTTTGAAGAAATCACATTTACTAAATTTTGCAAAGAGTTGATGATCTCTTAGCTCTTGCAAAACAATATTTAAATGTTCTTTATGTTCTTCTTCAGTTTTTGAATAGATTAAGATGTCGTCGATAAAAACGACCACAAACTTATCTAAATACTTATGCATAACATTGTTCATTAAACACATAAAAACAACCGGGGCATTAGTAAGCCCGAACGGCATGACGACAAACTCGTAATGGCCATATCGAGTTCTAAAAGCTGTTTTAAAGATGTCTTCATCTTTAATCCTAACTTGATGATATATCGACCTTAAATCAATTTTCGAAAACACCGTGGCTCCACATAGTTGATCAAACAGATCATCTATGCGAGGAAACAGGTATCAATTTTTAATGGTCATCTTATTCAACTGACGGTAATCTATGCAAAGTCACATGGTTCCGTCTTTTTTCTTAATGAAGATGACAGGTGCCCCCCAGGGAGACACACTAGGTTGAATATACTTTTTATCAATAAGTTCTTTTAATTGTGACTTTAATTCGTTAAGTTCAAGTATGTTCATTCGATAAGGGGCCTTTGAGCTAGGTACTACACTAGGTACTAGCTCAATAGTAAAATCTAGTTCCCTTTTCAGAGGTAGTCCCATTATTTCTTCCGAAAATACATCAACATACTCTCTTAAAACTGGTATGTATTCCAATTTTAATTTGTCTATCTTATTTAAATTCTCCTCATCAGTTATTGTTACTGCATAAGCTTTACAACCCTTCCTAACAACTCTCTTAATCTGTAGAGCAGAAATCTACCTTATGGTGGTTTTTCTAGGGATTCCTTTTACACTTACTGGTCTGCCATCACTGTTTATACATGTAAAGGTTTTATCATAACAATTTAAAATTACTCTATGTTGTTCTAACCAGTCCATACCGATGAGTAAGTCATAAGAACCAAGAGGTAATACATTAAGCTTTACAATAGTTTCAAATTGATCCATAACTACTGCACATTATTTTACAAAACAAGTTACCTTCCTTTTAGCACTAGTGGCTAACTGAACCAACCAAGAATTTTCAAATTTTTCAACAGGCAACTTACATTTTTCTACCATTTTAGGTGAAATATAACTTAAACTAGCTCCTGGATCAATTAAAATAGTTGTAGGGGTTTGATTTATCATACCTTCTACTTCCACCATGGAAGTTTGATATTCTGCTTGTCAATTATCCAAGGCTGCATTGATTCTAGGCATAGTCCTCGCTAATTCTCCAACAGTCATCTCCTCCTGTATGGTATGAATATTACTAACAGTCTTTTTCCGATTAGGACAGACTGAAACATAGTGTGGGCCATTACACTCCCAGCACTTTATAGGTTCTTTGCGTTCAAAGTTCTTGGTGTAATTACCATGGTTATTAGCAAATTCTTTACCCTTGGAATTATTCTGATTGCTTGGTGAATTATTCTTATTCCCTTGAAAATTCTTGTTAGGAAAATTTCTGGCCTTATTGTTTTTAGAATTTCTGTTGGGCACAAATTCTTTCTTCTTTTGATCATATTGGTTATTATTCTTCTTGGCCTTCCATTTGGCCATGCTTTCCTTCTTCTGATTCTGTTCATAACAGAAGTTATCTTTCCTCATGGCTTCTTCCAAAGTCTTCGGATTGTCATACTCGATCCTGTCCTTAATATGATAAGGTAGACAGCTGAGGAATCACTGTACCTTTGGTTTTTCGTCTACAAGGTATGGCACATACCTAAGCAGACTTAAAAAATTGCTGTTTAGATCTTTCATAGTCATTGATCCTAGTTTGAGCTCATAAAATTCTTTTGGTCTATCTTCATAGTATTGCTTAGACAAAAATTTCTTTTTAAAGTCCCTCTTGAAGGTACTCCAATTTACGTTCTTCTCTTTTATTCCCTTCACTCTCTTCAAGTCCTGCCACCAAGTATCAGCCTTTCCTGAGAGATTGTAGATAGACATTCTGGCCTTTAATTGGTTAGAATAGTTATATATCTGGAAGTACTTCTTCATCCCAGATAACTAGGATTCCGCTTCCTCCCCCTTCTCAGTCTCTCCATTGAATGTTAGTGGTTTTATATTTTTGAATTCCCCAAAAATTTCCTCCTAGGGTTTATATTTTCTATTTTTAGTATAATGGTTATCGTCACTAATATCACTAGTAGAATGAAAATTTCGTTGTTCACCAAACACCTCTGAAGATGAACTGCTTTCATTTTTAGTCTGTTTCATCTTTTTAAATTTATGTTGATGACTTGTATCTTCTGATTTAGCTCTTTTAACCCTACCCTCAGTTTGAAATCTTTTTGTTAGGTTCTGATTCAGCTCCTCCTGAGCTCTCAGAATCCTTTCATTCTCTCATTTAATTGATTCCATTTCCGATTTTAAGTCTTTTACTGTTTGTAACAGTTTTGAGGAATTAGTGGTCAAATATTATGGTATAGGATCTCTTGGTAAGTTTTCTAGTTCAGTAAATGGAGATTCCTCCTCTGCATATTCCTACAGCCTTTCCATACCTGTTTGTTAAACCTTAGAAACAATTTCTCTGTTGAATAACATTTAAAAGAAAATACATTAGCATAATAATTCAAAATCACTATTTCATAAAAGCTAGTTGGGATTCATCAAGGCCTAATGTTTGAACCTTGTGCTCTAATACCACATGTCAAAACCCCATATTTTCACAAAAAATTAAAATTTTTGATGTAACATAAACTGTTTAAAGTCGTAGTTAGATAACTGTTAGCAGCTAAAAGAAAGAATGAAACAGTTAACAAAAGTAACCATTAACTTTAACACATATAGATTAATGCTATTTTAATTTTGATATGTGATGTGAATAATCTTCATTCAATTATTCAACCTGTACTGATGGTTTCATTGTCAAGTAGGTGAGGAGTTACTTTCTAACTGGGGCTTACTTAGCGATTACTAACGTACTTGGATTTCTCGATCTTTATAGGCTTGATAGGTAAATTTTGAACCAGTAAGAGTTTATTAAGGTGTTGTTGCGCCTGCAACATTTTCCCAAAATTCTAAAAAATTTCGGGACCCTCCTTTACTTTGAGTTATCCATTTTCCTCGCTTAGTTTCATGCTCTTAAGTTTTGCTTATGGATTTATGGCTCTTTCCCGAATTTTGAATGCTAGAAATTGACTGGTTTTTTCATAGTTAAGATGCTTAAAGACGTCCATTGAAATTGAGTCCCTGTCATTTTGCAAAAGCTTTTTGATCTTTTGTTGCGAAGTCTCCATGTTGGACGCATTTCTCCTTGTTTTTCCACCGTTGCGGGCGTCTTTCGGTTTCCATCTCTCTTGCCCGCCCCGCCGTTGCGGGTGGCCTTCAGATCCTCCTAGCCGTCTATCGCGCCGCCGTAGCGGAGGCTTTTCGATTCCTAGTTGGCCATGTCGAGCCCGCCGTTGCGGGTAGTTTTCAAGTCCGCGTGGGTTTATCGCTACCGCCATTGCGGGTGGCCTCCGACTCTTGACGTTCTTTCCCGTAGCGGATGTTTTTTCTATGCCCGTCACCACCGTTGCGGGTGGTGTCATGATGGGAGCGGTCCGCCGTTGCGAGGGACCCCAAGCTCCAGGATTCCGGTATATTTTCCGCCGGCGCCCGAGGTTTTGTTTTGAGCCATATTCGCCGTTGCGGGTGATAGAGTGGTAGGAGGGGTCCGCCGTTGCGGGTGGTATGAAGCTCGTGCCGCCCGACATAACTTTCGAAGCCGCCCCGATTGATGTGACTTCTCGCACGTGTGGATGTGTTTATATATGAGGGGCGAAAAATGGGGTTTTTTGTTGTTTTCGAAGGCGTGGTTGCGGTGAAAGCGAGCTGTTGAGTTTACGAGCGCGTGAAAGCTAGCGGTTGGTACCGGTGGCCAGGTGGCGGGAGAAGAAGTCTAGCTATCATCAGCTCCCTCATTTGGTGGATTTCCAGGTAGGACTTTGGCTCTTATCATCGTTTTTCGTTTTTTTTAGTTTTCTTTCACGCGGTGGGGGGTTTTAAGAGTTGGACCCGTTGTCCCGTCGCGCCAGCGGGGGTTTTTTTTTTCTTCCTTGGTTAGGTTTTGTTTCTTCAGTCGTCCACCTGGCGTTGCGCGCCGTTCGGTGAGGGTTCCCGGTTGATTTTTTTTTTTTGGACGGTTTTAGGGGAGGGGTTTTCACCTTTTGCGTTTAAAAGGCCCGCGTTTGCTTTTCTGCTGTTTCAGTCCTTCGGGGGGAAGCGAGGTGCAGGCGTCCGTCGTGCCGCCTGCACCTGGTGGTTATGATGAAGGTTTGGGGCACCAGAGGCCGTTACGCCATTCTGCGCTAGGTTTCGTTGGGCGGTTAAATTGATAGGAGCTGCGTTACCTTTTTCTGTCTTGAGATTGGGTTTTGCATTAGCCACAGTCGCCACGGGGGTTTTTTTTTTTTTTTCTGACTCTCTGTGTACAGTCCGGGGTTGTGCGTCTTTTCGGTGAGAATTGGGGATGGCGCGACCTAGTTTTGGCTATTGAACACTTAAAGCCTTGGTAGTTTAAAAAGAGGGGTAGCGTGAATCGGTTTTGGTTAAGATGCCGGGTCTAGAGATGGGATCGTTCCCCGTCGAGGTGGGTGAAGAAGGTTATCATCATGATGCGTTTACTTCGCTGATTAGTCGTTTGCGTTCCGTGGGCAGTAGATCTAAAGTATCGACTGGTTAAGCCTGGGGTTTTTATTTTTCTCTCTGGGTGATAGGAAGAGAAATGACGATTGTATGCGGCATCTGCATAGATTTTGCTCATATCGCTTCTATATATCATTTTCATAAAATGACAAGCCTTGTAATAGTGTATTTTTCTTGCCAACCTCAATATGACTGATAATTTAATGCATGTGAGATAAACCATAGAACAACTCATTCATAAAACCTGGTGAAGATGTGCTACCATAAAAAAGTTACCATGCTCATAACACATTGCACAGCACTTCATATTAGTGAATTGTTCAGTACGAAAGCTGAAGGTTGATTGTATGCACTAATATAATTCTGATGTACCTCAAAGAGAGTAGACTGTTGCACAAAGTTTATAAATTGGAATTACACAATACTATGATGTTGTTTAGTGCAGGAAGATCTGGAAATGTCTAAAAGACAGAGAAAGAAGGCCCCAGTAGTAGAGGAGGTTCCTGCACCATATGCAGAAGCAAAAATTGAATACATTTATGAGGACACTCAATGTGTCACAGGGGTGGAGCCAGAATACAAGTGGGGAGATATTTACAGGATGATCTCCCGAAGAGAAGTCCCGGATATGGGGCTTGAGGAGGCACCCATATATGCCAATATAGAGAAATCAGCTATTATGAAGGTCTCCACCAGACCTGAGTTGTTCCCGTGCTCCGAGTTAATGAGATGGGTGTTACCACATACAAACCACAATTCAATGCTTATCTGTAACGTCGATGGCCAGGGCTATGCTGCATTTATCCCTGGATATGTAGCTTTAGCCTACCATCTACCAGAGACTCAGCTTTTCCTTACAGATAGATGGCTGGACGACCTCCGGATGGATCTTGTAGAGACCTTGAAAAGAATGCTCTTACCGGGCAAGATCTTCCGACATAGGGTGACTGAAGATTATGACACAGCCACTCTCAGGCCCACTTACCGGTTCATAGCTTTAATGTTAAACAGAATCTTTGGGAGGGTAAATGG
>LPNX010466638.1:7094-81133 GCA_001517045.1 Pseudotsuga menziesii | reverse complement strand
AATAATAGTTGTTTCGGCTCCCCGGGGATAGGTAGTTAGTCACCGTAGTCAATAGTTGCATATGTGGTTTAGGTGTTGTGAACGTAAGACGAGAGGTAAGAACCTGCGTAGCACATTGTGTGGTTCCCGGCATCCTTATCACCCTACATGGTTTAGATAGGCATGTGCATTGCATACTAAGTCAAAAATACAAATTCCGGTGGACCGGGCCGCAACCGGTAAACCCTTGTTGTTATTTTGACCTACGGTAGCCGGACCGTAAACCGGACGGATTCCCTATACCAAACAGTCAGCGGGCTAGTTGGGAACGCTGATTGGGGAGAATCCCTTACTGTTGCCGCCTGCGATTTCCCAGGCCTCAACAGGTGTTAAACCATATATACTTCTTTTAGCATAAAAATACTGCTAGAGTAAAATTTTGCTTAGAATAATTCAAGGTACTACAAGGTAAAGTAATGTTTCTTTTACTTGATTTACAAATATGATATTACTTTAAACTTCGTGTCCTAAGGGTTATTAACGTCGCCCTACTGTTTGTCTTTTAACAGATAGACCACTATGATAGATAAAACTTCCTTCTACCTTTACTCTAAGCTATTTCCAGTTCTTATTAGAGCTCAAGATTTTGTATCATAACTCTTTTTCTGACATAAGAGTCTATTGATATTATTATTTTTAATAATTAAAACACTGCTTAACATCATAGAAATAGACCGAAAGCCTTTCAAGAAACAAGCTTACTAAGTACTCTTCAGCTCTATCTTTAATTTAGGCTTAAATAGAGCAAATTTATCAGCTTAACATTGCTTGTATTTATAAATGATCCTCTGCATAATTACCGTCAAGTTGTGACTTGAATTTCACGTTTTCTTCATGACCAAAATAATGTGAGGAACTTTACATTATCCTATTATCTATTTATAAGTAAAGGTGGTGCAATAAATTCCTAGATAGTCTACTATCTTAAACTCCCAATTCCAACCTAACCTTGGTTTGATTCATCTTAGAGCTTGGTCTAATATGGAGACCAAAGATCATGTACTTATAAGAGATTTATCCTACATCCAGTACTGTAGATCACATTAAAGAGTAAGAGCTATTCTAGTGTATAAATGTTAATTATTTCTATATACACCTTATTGATTTAAATCTAGTTCTCATAGCTTAAGCATTCATAGTTCATGGTTATATAAAGGACCAATAGAGGCATTAACAATCCTGCTCTAAACTTCTATTATCCTATCGATCTTTTTCTTAAAAGTTATTAAGAAAGGTTATAAGATATTTATGAAACAAGGGCATCGATTCCATATACAATTTGGTTCTTTACCAAAGATGATTTCAAGGTTTAAACAATAGGTTAAACGATAGTACAACTCCTCGTTCATTATCATGGATTGACTTCATTGAAACAATACGATATTGACTCTATATATTACCTTATCATTATATGCATAATGTAAATTATTAATAATAATTCTGTTGTCCCGACCATTGGAGAGTCAACTATATCATTTGACCCCTTGGTGGATGGAATAATTTGGTGGGCATGTGGAACGTTTACCACCATGCAAAGCATGACTTAAAACTCACGATGCAACCCTAGCTCTCATTCTTGTCGAGGGTTTTGTCGTTGTTCAGTCTAGTTCACTGTGGCCATGAGGGCTCACTTAAGCTTGTCTCCAGCTTCATCATTGTGTGTAGAGAGGTGTTGCCATTCTAAAGTGTGGGTTGCAAAACTCCCAGCTCGCATTGGGTTTTCCTTATGCATGTAATACTTGCTGTGTGTGTTGTTGTTCTCTGTTAGTGAATTGTAGTATCAATTTATTGCATGGCCATTGCCAAGTTTTAACCCTGCTCCAGTCTTGGGTGTAGATGTATTAAGAGCCTGTCACCTTTGTCACTTGTGAGTACAAGAGTTATACTGCTTGTGGCTCTGGTTTGTTGTGCTGGTTTGTTCCTACGTGACCTCGGCATTCATCATTTTTGGGTAAATAATTTGTTTTACAGTTATTTTCAAGTTTTTCTTTAAGTTACAGTTACAAAATACCACTCAGGTTCTAATTAAGGTTTTGTCATTACCTGCAGGTTACAGCTCATCCTGATGTTGGAGAAAACCCTCTCCAAGTTTGGAATGCCAACAAAACCTACGGGTAAGCCCCGGTTTCAATGTGGATCCTCCCTGCTTGACAGATTAGAGGAAAAGGGGTTTCAGTGGAGAAGTAATATGACTTGGTTTTTTTGGTGTTTTAGTTGCTTAGCTCAGTTGTTAAATTAGTTTTGGGTTATTATTCCCTTGCTTGTAGCAGGGTTGCTCCGGCCATGTTGTCGTGACTTGTATCTCCTTTTTCTTGTCTTAAATAAGATAAATAGCAATGAGGGTTTTAATACTTGACTGTTAGTTTTGTTTAACCCATGCTACGATGCTGTCTGCACCGGCCATGAGCTGGGTGTTGGAATTTTGTTATGTTTGTAAGCCTTTCGACCTGCCCAAGTAATACACTGGGTTTTTCTTAAAAATACTATAGTTCAAACTCTGTCTCGCCTTGTATATTTTTACTCTATGTACATTAGGGTTTCTCTTGTTCGACTGTAATGAAGAACGTTATTGTCTAATATCTTTTGTAATTAGTTTATTTGTTAATATAAGACTGTAAAGTCAAACTATGTAGTTTATAACATTGATTTACTTGTTCAGTTGATACAACTGGGTTTTTTTTCTAAAATGTAACCCTTGTCTAAGTGAGTTCTTCAATTAAATTAAAGATTAGGTTCTGTTACTTATTAATTTGGATGAATTAATATTATTATCATTTGTGTAATAAGTAAAAGGACATTCGTTTTCAGTAAGGATTGTAAAAATTTACAGTAGACTAAATGTTTATGTAAATATTTATCCAAGTTATTGGTTACAGCTTAGATGTTTTTATTTAATATATTTAAAGAACTTGGTTAGGGTTTTGTACCTGAAAATTGTATATTTACAGGTATAAGCCTGTCTAATAATTATAATTAGATTCTGCATAGGTGATAATTAGTTTTACACTAGTTATTTATTTATATTTTATTGCTTTTCTTTAATAAATTGTCTAGTGGTAAAAGAAATGCTCAGAGTTTCCACATGTTTCTTTCATAGGTCTTCTACTTTTTCCCATTGTCGATGGACAAAATTTGCATCAAACCTGTTGCATGTTGGATGTACAACCACAACCAAATGAGGAAGATTCTCATGTAAAGGGTTTGCAATAATAACACGTGCATAATGGCCAATCACACAATTCTTGAAGGCATCTGTAACAATCTCATATCCTGCAGTTCCCTCACCAACTGTCACCAAGAAATGTGATTGGAACTTATGTTCTTCTTTATTACCACAAAAACCCACCAATGTATCACTTTTTTCTACCCACCTTACATATTTTTTCAGAACAGTTTCATCTTCAGCAAGGCATACGGGAATTGGGCCCTCTATACCATGTTTGGATTTATAGGAAGTATAAAATTTTCCGATTGTCTCAAAAATGTACTCTTTCTCCCCTGGGATATATGTTAATGATTTTCTAACTTGCCTTAAAGTCGTAGATATCGAAGGGCCATCCAGATTCAAGCTATTAAAGCTATGTAATCTAGGACCTCCCCATAACTTAATCATCTCATAAATGGATTGAGTGGATGCACTATACCTTCTACCCGACTTTGAACGAACTAGGTTGTGAAATATATCTTGAAAAAATTCCCAAACTACATCTTTACCTTGTAATTTTCCTTGCTTATGAGCCTCACACACATCCTTGCAAAACCTGAACACATCCTTCCTTCTTGCAGATTCGAACAAATTTTCCCTTAGAGACCTTGTTCTTATAGACAGTGTAGCAACCTTTGTCCTCTCCCACGAAAGAGATCGCATTGTTAACCTATGTGTAGCATTTGATTCTCTTGCAACAATTTTGAGTTTAGTTTGAGTCAAATGGTCCAACCTTCTCCCTTTCCCTGTATCTCTCCCATGTCTTTTCATGTTGCTCCTTGATTCGCGATATTATCACATTCGAAAGTCATCACAATTAGGTATCATCTTACAAAAATTGCATGTCAATGAATCAAAAGGTATTCCTGTTTCAGAAACCCTCTTGCAATGAATATGCCTGTATGTACCATTAATACTGCATTCAATACCATGATAATTTAGTGTTCTCCTAGTATGTTTCTCTATGGCCCACAATTTTCCACCACGTTGGTCATCCATTAGAACCTTTGTGTCCAATCTCTCCCCTCTTCTCTCAATATAGGGATCCCAATACCCCCAACATAATAATATTGAGGGAGGTATTTGTCCTAGAATAAGATGAAAAAACACATTGGTTAATGATCTACTAACTGCTACTAACAAGTAATAACAAATAAAGTAACGTGAATATTCAAATTTCACTAATACAAAATGAGGAATTAATGACTAAAAAAATGACTGAAATTCGGCTATAAACGACTATTTTTGAGTCGACGACTAATAGTAGCTAATTTCCACTATCTTATAGCTTGACTAAATTAGTCGTATTTAACTTAGTAATTAATTGGTTGACTTATTATTCATTGATTTAGTTATTGGTTTAGTCATTGGTTTAGTCATTGATTGCCACAATTAATGACTAAATAAACTACTAGATGGTAACATATTCATGACTAAGCTAAATACGACTAAACGTTAGTCGCGCTATAAGATACTGGAAATTAGCTACTAATAGTCGTATATATGCGAATTTGGTAATTTTCATAGTCACAAATTTATGATAGGGCACAGAGGAATCGAACCACCAACCTCCTGCCTATAATTAGGCAGGTGCTCTACCATTGAGATAGCACCCTTTAAGAAGTTTTTATTGCTTGAAAATGATGATATTCAATCAAATTTTGCATCATTCAAGCATACAAAATAATGATTACCAAGTTACTATAGATCCATAAAGGCTTACCTTGTACTAGCCCTTCAAGTCCTTCAATTGCATTTATTAAGTGCAAATAGATTTTTGTACTTAATAGTAACTTGGTAATCATTATTTTGTATGCTTGAATGATGCAAAATGAAAAAATCATAGAAATTTATAGGAGTGACAAGCATGCATCCATTGTTAAACTATCTACTAAGTCATCTAGAGTCATGCTAAGATATCTGAATTTGACTGAAAATCCATAAGTAACTTGAAGATAATGGTGAATGATGCCATGGAAAGGAGAATTTCAGTTTATATAGAAGAAAAGAATGAGCAAATGGTGTCCCAAACTTATCTTCCTCCAATGTCGGCCAAGCCACCATCCCCTGTAAAATGAACACAGGTTCATGTTTCTCTCAAGTTCCATGAATAGCTTACACAACCTTCAAGATAGTTTCAATCATATTTGGATGTCCACCTTAACTTCAAATGACCAAAACTTGAACTAGTAAATTTGGAATATTTAAAATATATGTACAACAAGTCTCCACATCTAATCAACCAAAACATCATTTACTTATTGTGTGATATTAGAATGGATGGACATATTGTTAGAAAACATTTGGAGAGTTTTTTTAATATTTGGATGTTCATTCCTAGGATGTATATTCCCATCCTAGGAAAAATTAACCTCTAAATTATGTTAAAAAAATTAGGTAAAAATTTTGGAATCAACAAGATAGGATACCTTGTAATTTTCTTTAGTCTCCAATGGAGGAACTCATCACCCAAATGTATATAGAATAGTAAAAATAAATATACTACTAATTCCATTTCACGTCAAGAAGAATGGACATTAGCTCTAAGTACTCTTAGGCACTAGATAAATGGAAATGAAATGAGATGAAATATTAGAAAATTACATTCGAGTTTGTTTGCTAACAAGAAGTATGAATACTTATGTAATCATTTTATTCAGAGGTGACTTAAACATTAACCAATAACATGCAATCAAGGAAAGAAACCGTGATCAGATTGATATATAAATAAAATAAAATAAAATTTAAATATAGTCTATGCCAATCCCACTATCATTTTTACCTTGAAATAGAACTAGCAAATATCACACAACTATACAACTTTCTCCAAAATTCCCACTTGGAATGCCAGTTTTTAAACAAAACAAAAATAAATTTAAAACATGAAAGTAGTAATTTACTCTACCTGTCTATTGGATGCAGAGTCCCATAGTTGTACAAAAGAATTAGTCAAGCACATTCATTAAAATTAATAATGGAAAAAAATAAGAAATCAATGTGATTTAGACCCTCCTTATACAAAAATATATATTATGATCAGTTTATGTCTTATACACAAATATGTATTATGATCAGTTTATGTCTCTTAGGAGACAAGTCACTAACAAAACAATGGACATACCTGAGAGAGAGAGATAGGTAGCTGTAGGGCAGAGTGAGACAAAAACATACCTCAAGGTATTAATCAAAACAGTCTAGAAATGACGATGAAATTTCAATCCCATTGCCGCAATAAATGATAGTCTTTTAGGAAAGACATACATCAAGAAAATGGAATCTCCTTCCAAATGTGCATAGGAAACCTTAACCCACATTCTAGCACTTCCATCAAAATTTTTCTTATGCAAACCCCATAATGGAAGATTGTTTAAAAGAATATCCGAATTATATCAAAATTGCAATTTTAAGCCCCCGGTTCCTCTTAATAAACAACCCAACTATAGACAGACAAGTCATAACAATGTTTTTGTCCTAAATGTCATGCAGAAACAGAACCCATCCTAGGCCCATTGCTTGTCATCATGCCACCTCGCTGAGTGCTTCCTCTCCCAACATTTTTTCACATTTGAACATCCCTTTGGTATCCTTCTGGGGCATCAGGAAACTAAGCAGAACATCCAGATAAAGAACCTTGAGCTTTGTTTCCAAGAAAATCCCGGTTCACAAAATCAGTTCTTCCATTTACCTGGCCACCATAGGCCCCATTGATAAAATTAGTTCTTCCATTTTCCCTACCACCAAAGGCCCCACGCCCCCTTCTTCCATCATTTCTAAAGCCCCCTCTGTCAGGAAAAGGGCGTGCATGAGTGCCTAAAACATAGGGAGGATATACCATATATTTAACAAATAAAGCATAATGGTCAAAAGTATAAACCTTAACAAACGTTTATTGATATGTACCTACCTCTAGTTCCCGAAGTAGTCTTTTTCTCTTACAGATGCTTGACACCCATTAATTATAATAGGAGATGCCTAGATAGTAAAAGTATAAGCAATAACAATTAACACCAATGTAAAGATTAAAAAAAATATGGAACATAAATGTCGTTTAATAAACAACCACTTAATTCCGCAATATCCAAAATATATCCCATAACCAATTAAAGAAGACATGCAAATTGAGAAAAGAACATTGAAATTTGGTAAGTGAAATCCTACACGAAGGTGAAAAACGTATCCATATTTCATTCAAACCAAGATTCTTGCTTAAGAAACAGGTGAATGCATAACAACAAATTGCATGTACAATCAAGAGGAAAGTCATCTAAATAGATTACCATATTACATAATGCAATCATGAGAGGACATGTAGTCCAACCACACTTATTATTAATTGTTTTTGCTAACGAGAAAATACCTTTAAACCAAACCTTAACATTATCCCCCTTTCTAAAAACAAAACCAATTACCTTGAGACATCAATGGCATAAAAATTAATACAGACTTCTCTTACACAAAAAAACGGGTATATTGTCCAAACCTTACTCCTCGCTTGAACTCGAGAAGGCTTAATTGCCCCAAATGTCTTGAATTCTTGCTCAACTTCAGCAGGGGTAACATTGACTAGCAAGTTATTGATATATATATATAGCACACATTTCCTACATGTAATAATTTATAGTTGTAAAGTGATAGTAAGATAATATAGAAGAAGGCTATTAGGATAACTTAAAGGTTAACCTCCTCCAACAACATCTGATGTCTACACTTCCAAAGAGTGAAGATTGTGGCACCTTCCAACAGATCACACTCTCTAAGACCTAGACTGGCCATCCCTAGAACTCCTAGAAAACATCTCAACCAAAGATGTCAGGGTGAAAACAAATCAATAAGAAAAACCTATCACAAGTGCATAATGCCTCTCATGCATAAACAACACTCCAATACCTAGGGAAACTAGGGCATCGGACCCAACAACCTATCACAGGTATTAATGCTTAAGCCTTATTTCAAGGGATAAATCAGCTTCAATCACTAAGTTAAGGTATAACACCCAGTGAAATTCACTGACAACTCCCTCCCACAGGGACAATCCCATTCCATACACAACTCCTAGAAGATGTTTGATAACATGCTATGATACCATGTTAATTTTCATCACACGGTACACTGATATGCTCAGAAACTGAAACCTAAGAATTAAGAAACTAAAAACTACTAACATCTCTCAAAACAACAAAGTCTGAACACTAAACCTGCATACACATACAATCGGAAAAAACAAACAGCAAGTAAAAATATGAACTCTCAATCACATCTGCTTATATTGACTCAGAAATAAGAAATTCAATGCACTAGCTCAAAACTGAAGTCTCACAAACTACTACTGTCATCTCTACATAACGAGCCCTGCCTTTCTTTTATAGACTAAGAAAGGATAAGATTAAAATTAATTGCAATCATCCATGTGGTGTTCCCTAGGCTAGGAGAAAACCCTAACTCTAACTCTGCCTAGAGTCTACATGTATCACTCTTCCAAGAATAGAATGGCCATTAAGAGAGAATTGAATGCATGGAAGCATATGCCTCCCTCCTAGGTAACTACGACCTGTCCTAGACCTGGCCCACTCCCTTGATGCATGCACTTTCATAATTTAAGAACTAACCTTAACAAAAGAAAAAATACCTTTAACCAATGAAAATGCATGTTTTGTCATAAATCTGGAACAACACTTCTACAACAAGAAAAAGCTAATGTTGGCTCTCTAATACATGCATCCTCAACCACACCTAGATGACTGCTATGATTTATAGAGGCCTAATTAGTGTTGCACCTCATCCCTTCCACCACTGCTTCACCCTCATCCAACATGCCTCACTGTTGTGCTCAGAAACCTAGAGTGGGAAATATTCCCAAGCAAGTTGAGAAAATAATATATTATTTGAACAATAGAAGAAAAATACAGTTGGAGGAGTTACATATTACAAACATAACACTGTTAATCAAGGTGTCCAGACAAATGTTCATGAAACAAACTCTATTGAAAAGAACTCAAATCAATGTGAAATCACTGGTTGATGATATAGATGATTTTATGAGCATGTTTGACATAGTCATAAAGTTGAGGTTTCCACATCCATGGGATGGGAATGAAATAGTTATCCCAAAAGAAGAATATTGTCACATGCCCCAATTTTCAAAACAACTTAATGTTATTGAGGAACATTATGTTATATTTTATGCTAATTTTGTAATTGATGACCAAGTGAGGTCAAGAATAATTAATGTATTTCAGAATATTTTATTAATAAATAAATAAATGATGAGACAACAACTTAGGGAAGCTGTTAAAAGAGTGTTAACTGGTCACTTGGTGGGGGAGACTGGGTGGAGAGTATACTGACAAGTGGAAGCATCCTCAAACTACTTCTAACTGTTGCAGGTGGCAACTTCCCTATATTTGTGGTCATGATTCCCCAAGAAAGTGGAATTGGAGTAGGTGTAAAATAAAACTTAACAGCTGTAAAATCACTGAAGGTAAAATAGAAAAACAGACCTAAAATTAATCATGTAAAATTTATTATATTACAAAACTGTAGGGTATTTAAATATTAACCCTTCTGAGCAAAACTGAGTACTAATTTTACTCTTTAACACAGTAAAAATTTCCTATAAAACATTGCACTGTTAATCTTTTTAAATTACATGATATTAAATTAAAATAACACTATAACAATTTGATAAAAACAAAATCAAATAAGAAGTAATGGCTTATGGACTTTATAATTATAGGTCGAGGCTTAGGCTTGTCAAAGTTTAATTATACAAAACAATAAAATAAAACCATAACCATTATGTTCCTTACAAGTAGAAAACCTTATATCTTCTACAAGTTTCAACTGAGTAAAGAGCCTTGGTCTTCACCATTTAAAATCCTTTTTAAAACTTAATTAACCAGATAGAGGTTGAACAGCCTTGTCATGGCTTAGAGCTGAGTTCTAACAGGAAAGAAAAAGAAATTTATGTCGTCCATGCCGTAAATGCACTGTCACTAAAACCCTTTTATCACGGCTTCTTTAGCCTTCAAGAACTTGCACATTTTTACCCTTAGGGTTTTCTTTACAAAACAAAATAACACATAGAACAAATTAACAAGTAAAAACCCAAGCCGAGTTCTTTTTTGCACCAGTATCCTTATCCTTCAACCACCACATCAAATGCAGGAGAAAACCCTCATTTGCAATCGGGGCTTACCAGAGTCCGCATGGTTGGAAGTTGATGGATCAAGCTTGATTTTCCCACCTACAAAGCTGTGAGGAGAACCTGCACAGAGCCACCATTTTTTTAATGACTTAAAATATTTTAATAAAAATAATTAAATTTCCTTTTTACAAAAGAAAAAGACAAGAGCAGGCCGTTACCAGTTAGCGTTTTTCCTTGGTAGCAGTTAAGAATGCAAAGCCTTGGGCAAATTTGATGGCACCTTGGAGGACGTTGTTTTAGAAGTTACTACACCAAATGCAATTGTAAAAGCCTGATTCATGATTTCTAAGGAAAACAAGCGATACTCTAACCAAAACGAAGAAGCTCGTGGCTTAAAACGATGTCCACTATTTTCTGTCTCAAAAACCCAACTCAGTCCTTGAATCAGAGAAGAAAAGAAATTTTTTCTACACACTTATGTTCTCCACAGTAGTCATAAAACACTCAAAAACCAGTCTTTTCATCTCACGGGGCCTAACTCACAAGGGATTGGAAAACCGAGAAGGAAACTGAGAGTATCGACGGCCACGAGCTCACAGCTCGACCGCACTAGACAAGAAACCCTCGCTCTGTGAAATGAATTGGATAGGGTTTAGTTTCTTTTAAGTCAACCATTTTGTGGTTGAAACCATCCCCACGTGTCCACCGAAATCATTTGTGAATCGAGGGTGCAAGTCTATAGTGGAGGACGGTTCCAATCTGCAGCAAATAATTATAATAAAAAACCCTATAATCATTTAAACTATGCTTTTTCTATGATTGCAATGATATATTAATACCATGGAGTTGTTCGATACTTAGTTTACCAAATATAAAATTAAGATGGGGGGTGTCTTCTAGGATAAGCTAAGTTAATATAACTTCATGGTTAACCATGTGTGCTAGAATTTAGTCAAATGGACATATGTTTAGCATCCAAACAATATTGGTTGATCAACAAACTTATCCCAAAGTTTTACTAAATCCACTAGTATGAAGGTAAAAACTGTAAAAGTAATAAGGAAGAATTCTTCAGCTAGAAATAGATTCATGATCAAATTCTTTTAATAAATTGAGTTTTGGGAATGATAGTAAATACAGTCCTCAGACTATATTCGGAGTTTCAGTGAAATTCTAGCAACCTAGTAAGGAGTAAATAGTTAAAAGTAAAAGTAATTTGGTGAGTATTAAGAAAATATTATGTATAAACACTGTAATGAAGATAATTGTGATAGACCCAAACAGTATGGAGTGATTTAAGCATCAAGAGCTGAACTGGATTTCTTTCCATCTAAACTCTAAATTACAATTACTGTAAATAGGAATACATGCATTCATTAGAATTTGAATCATAATCATCTAGGGATTTTGATGTCTTTTGACAGTGTTTGTTTATGCATTTTATCCCATGCATAGGTGGTTGTTATAATGTCATTATGGAGTTTCGACAACAAAAATTTAAGATCAACCTTACCTCTTATGGAGACAAGCTGCATTTTAACATTTTAAGTCTAGCATCATAAACATGCTAGAGAAGTATCTTCTTGACTTGAATATAACTATTATTCTTTTTACTGGAACTTACGCTCACCTAAAAAACCCTGTAAAGAACCATCAGTCAAACTAAGTTAGCTAAAAGCTAAGGAAGCCCCGATCACACATAAGATATTTTCCCTACTTGACAAAAGAAATCATCAGTATATCTAGAAGCAGTAAAATACAAGTTCTTTCTATACTACTGGAAGAATTACAACTCCTAAGTCATCAACAGTACTAACTCAGCTTTTAAGATTATGTCTATAGATTATACAAAATCTTATAAAGATGCAACTCCTTATTTCCTTTATAAACTGTTTTATTATCTGCTAACCATTAGTGGTACTTTAGTGGCGACATTAGACATTTTATGTCACTTGAAAATTTTTAAATTTTTACGAATTTTTGGGTTATTACAAATATAAATCCAAATTGATAGAAAATAAATGACATACCTCAAACTGATGCATTGGAAGGAGTCATAATAGGAGACCAGGTTATTGAAAGGATCAAGACTCAATTTAAAATCTAGATCCATCTAAAAATATTATTAAAGGATCTTGGCCCTATATAATATGAGAAGAACACTGATGTTGAAACATCCCTAGAAGCACTAAAGGCTCGCCACATTCCACTGGGAAAATATAAACATGCAATGTTAAAATATTACAAGAAATATTTACCACCTAAAAGTCAAAGCATAGGGAAAACTTCCATCACACCATTGGGGAAACCAAGTAGAGAAAGTACCACAAGGGAAACCAAGTAGACAAAACTTCCCTACAGTGCCAAGGAAAATTGTAGGTCATGCAACTCCTTTAGCTTTTATGCCACCTGGAGGGTAGGTAAATATTCAAATGATGCAGCAAATGATGGGGAAAGCAGGAATACCTCCATCTAATCAACCAACAAATCAATCAGTTGGAAAACCAACTGACATCTTATGTGCATATGAGGGGACAAACAACTCAGAGTAGGGGTAGGAAGAAGGCCACAAGTAATACGATTTAAAAGTAAAAGGATAAGAATTAGTTAGAAAGTCAAAGTGAAAGGGACATACTTACAAGTTTGTTATAAATCAGTCAAAGTCAATATGATTTAGTTACTGCTTAGAGGCCTATAAAATGGAAATCAAATTCATTATTTGAGGCCAAATTTTTTTTAGAGGGACTCTATCAGTTGTTGAGAATATGAACTATTTTGTGATGTAATAATTCTTATATGAGATTAAGCTTATAGAGTGTTATATATATGTTCTATCTCTGTATTTTGTCTATCTTCATTGTTATCATACTCTTCGATGTCCATGTATACTCCCATGAGATGTCAATAAAGTTATGAGTAACAAATTCAACTTCATATTGTGCCAGTCATATGATATATTGATGAATGATGAAATTGATTGCAATGATCTCAAATTTTGTTGACCTCTGGTATAGTTTCAAAGCCGTTATGAAATCAACAGTATTTGAAATTTTCTCTTATTGTTGATTCCTTGAATGTCATGTTGCGTGAAAAATTCATAAATAAACTCATGACATGCAAACATGTTGTTTACAAACTATTGAATTCTCTAAATCAAATATCAATACATTTATGCTTCCATTAGGTTTAAGAGATTCGTTCTGCAGGTTCCCATTATGCCTATTTTCATTTCCAAATACTAAATTTAACCCTCAGTATTATCCTAGATATTGTTACACTGCAAAATTCCTCTACAAGCAGTTTACACCGTCAAAATTTATTCATAATTATTTACTTATAATCATATTTCAAGAAACATCAGTTTTACACAAAAATGCATAGAGATTCAACTTGAAAATCGATAAAAATTGACTTTTGTTATGCCTTGTGTGCACTATATTCAACCTAGTACAGCTCAGGGACAAACATGGGAAATGGAACTATTTCTAGGGAATGAAATTAAAGGCTAATTTTCCTTGGGTACAACATTGTTGAGTTCTGACTCAGATCGGTGAAAAAGGTCGAGCGCTGTTCCATCGAGGTAGAGGGCAGGAACATCTAAGTTGAAGCAAGTCATAAGCCCATTTATTGTCTCGGACATTGTTTATTTTCCTATCCCGTGTTATTTCTTCTGCCAGCTGGGGTTTCATCGACCGGTAAGTTTCTTGCCCCAGTCAGTACTAAAGCAAGTAATGAAAGGAGTATAAGCCTGCCCTATGTCCGAATCTAACAATACCATACCATGATCAAAAGGTGCAACACCCCGAGCAACCAAACTTAGCATAGATGTAACCACTGGAGCCATTCTAAATAGACATAAATTAGCAGCAACCAGCAATCCCAGAATCCTAGCTTTGCTTTCTTCCCCTAGCCGCGTTAAACTAAGTCAAATGCAATTTTGCTTTAGCAGGAACTTACCCATCACTGCATCACATTGGGCGTTAACAAGCAGATAGGTAAGACATCAGTCGGTCGGCCAGCAAGGAATCACTCAGCTATGTGGAACATAGCCCCCAATAAATAAAAGAATTAAAAGGAATTTTTAATCGGAGGATTAAACACAATATACCTTACCTCCAAGAATGCTATGCAGTGGATCTCCAACGTGCCTCCTCCAACATTGCTATGCACCATAGAAACCCGCCACAAACCCACGATCAGAAAATGGTTAAAAACACTATGCACCAGATGACCAACACTACTATGCACCACGGTGGAAAAAAATGGTGAAAAACGCTATGCACCAGAGGACCAACACTGCTACGCACCAGAAAAAATGCCCTCCAAATCCAAAAAACATGATAAAGAAAACCCAAGAAAAAACGATGGAGAAAAACCACAGGAAAACCCTATGCAGCATCACACAAGGTGCATGCAGGCTTATGGCTTATGGTGGAGGTGCGGGCAGGATTGTGAAATAAAATATCCCCCAACATATTGCATATTTATATAGTGAAAAAAAAACTTTTTACCCCTAATATACCACCAATATATTGGTTTGTAATTTTTTTATTTTTAACCCCCTAATATGAACGAACGTGATATCATACTGGTCCCTAGGTGACGGCCCCTTAGTATGACCCAAACTCTCTACGTTGGAAACTTTCCTGCTGACATCCGAGAAGAGGAAATTGAAGATCTATTTTATAAGTATGGGTGAATTATTGACACTGATATGAAGGTTCCTCCACGACCTCTTGGATATTTTTTTCATTGAGTTTAAAGATGCATGTGATCCCAAATATGCTATTCATGGCCGCGATGGATATAACTATGATGGTCAACTAGAATTTTGTATTTAGATATGAAAATGACAATAAATTTTCTCCTTTGCTTCGTTTCTTTTCATCATTTAATGAGGGAAATGACTCCAACGATTGTATGGATTTGTTAACTCAAACAAGTTTTTCTGGTATAGAGGCAAATGATGTGGAAATAGTTCTTGACAGGATGCCTTCCATAACAATGGATGTCGTTACATACCATACTGAAGATGAAGAAGGCATTCAAGAAGGTGACATTGTTACAGTGCGAGCTTGGATTTCAATGAAACACGGAAATGGTCTTATTGCTGCTCTTCCTCATGCTCCGTACTTCCCATTCCATAAAGAATAAAAGTATTGGTTATTGCTTGCTAATCATGTCTCTAATACTGCATGGGTTTGGAAAAAGGTCAGTTTCATGCATGAGGCTACTCAAGTTACTGCTGCTCCCAAGGCTATTCAAGAGTCTTTGGAAGGATATAAATGTATCAGTTAAGGATGCTTCATATCACATTTAAACACGGGCTCATTTCAGGCGTCCAACATTGTCTAGAAAATAAAATTGAAAATGAATGGCGTAGATGATAATCACTTTCATCCAACGGCCAAAGAAAATTTCATGATATCAACTTGCACGGAGAAACTACATTTTCAAATTCATGAAATAAATCTGCTGGTGATCAAATTGAAAACGCATGTCCAACATCCATCACCCAGCTAATCAAATCCACGAAGGAGGAAAATTTCGCGTTGTGAACTTTCATGAGGTAAGTCAATTTTTCAATCAGCGAAATTTTAAATGGTGGGCAGCTTAGGACACATGTTGAATTGGAAAATCAAATTGACGGTTGTGAAATATTCGGCTTGGTGAAAGTGTTGGTTGTCTAAGTTTTTAAAAATCAACTGAATTTTATATAGAGGGAAAGTTAAAAAATACCGTGTTATCTATGCTCATAGGCACCTGTATAACTAGAGATAGCATATTTATCATAAAGAGCATCAACATGCATTTGTTGAAGCAACTAGGCAAGTTTTTTCCCTGAAAATGACTGTTTGAGTCCTTAATTTCAAGCAGTCGTTTCCGCTAAAAAGAGAAGATTTTCTAGAAACTAAGAGAGGTTTTTATTCAAACATACCTATCTAAAATAACCTCTCTCATTTTTCACACAGGGGCTAAGGATTGGGATAATCAAATTCATCTTTAGAGAGAAAAATTCCATATTTTTAAATGACGTTTTTAGTCAGTTATTTCAATCAATTGTTTCTGGAAAACCCGACAGAATTTTCCAAAACTAAATGAGGTTTCTCTTAAGAAAATGATTATATTCAATAAACTCCTTCCGTTTTCACACAGGTGCTATGGGTTAGGAGAAACAAAGTGAGTTTTACAGTTAATTGTTCAGGTGTTCCAAAGGACTGTTTCAGACATCAAATTCAAAGAATTGTTTCAGCCAAAATGGAGTTGAATTTCAGGAAACTGAGAGAGGTTTTTCTTCATCACAAGCCTACCTTCAAAAAAATCCTTTAGGTTTTACACAGGTATCATAGTTTGGGATAATTTAAAAGATATTCACAGGGTAGTTTTCCAGAAACTTATAGGTTTACTATCTGAGTTATCAGTTTCAAAATCAGATCTTGAGGAGCTGGAGCTGAATCAGAGGAAATGAAGACGTGGTTTTTGTTGGTCACCTGACCATTAAAAAAAATCTCTTTCTATTTTCACACAACTATCACCATCTGGGATATGCGGGAGGGGATTTTTTAGCCTGTTTTTCTAGTAGTCCGCATTTTATTTTTGTTTTATGTGAATCGTGGTGTGTAATCCATGTCCGAAGTTTGTTAGAAGATGTTCTTCAGTTTGTAACAAAAAAAATTCGAATGTCGGTTTAGGAGGTCCAAAAAGACTATAAATTCACCTCTTATAGAAGGAGAAAGGGGTTGGAACCAATGTAGCTTTGTGTTGTATGCTTTCAAGAGATTTCTAATAAAGTTGCAAAGTTGAAGTCGGTGTTTTTCATAGGGATTCATGTGTTGTTTGTGTTACAGTCTGTTGATTCCTTTCTCATGTGAATGTTTTCTAGTTTATCTCCCCCATTATGCTTTATTTCATGTCTGAAATAAGTGTATAACAGTTTGGAATTCATACATACTATGCTCCGTCTGTTGTTTCAGATATCCACTAAAGCTTTCTTCTAAAGTTAATACAGAATTCATTCTTTAATGCTCTGTGTTAAGGTTTGTTCTTGCTCTTCCTTTTCCACCAAAAAATTATAATTTGACTACTACTGAATGGCTATCTTTCCTCTGTGTTAAAAGCACCTACATAAGTTCTTTTTATTTCTGTTACACAGCTTGACTCCATCGCCCAATGGTTCTATGTTTTGTTTCAACCACCCTTACAAACAATTCATATTGTCACTTGTACATATCTGGCATTGTTAATATTTGGTGAGAGATCCCTCTCGGAAGAGCAGAAGGCTAGTTCTCTCTTTGAAAGTGGTTCTGTTGTTACCTAGGAATGAGCCTTCATAGCCTCTGGTTATTTTCCAGTGCTACCAAAATGGTGTCGTTGCTGGGGAAGAGATTGAAGATCATCCTTGGGAAGAACGACAAAGATTCAAAGGATAAAGGGTTTATGTGGGCAAATAGATATTATTACATGTGAAAAAGGTTGTATCATTTTCCCTGGCAACTCCATTGAAAGATTCTGGAAGGTGACACCACTGGGGAGACTAGTGGTCAGAAAGACAGATACAAGGAGAGGTCTCAAATATTCCCTAGATTTAAATGAAAGGTTTAGATCTGATTGTTGATGTTGAACAATGGTCAGACATCAATAAGGTCATGTCTCTTTTCACCTGGCGACTCCATCTGTGAAGGATCCATTCTTCGTAATGTTCTATGGAAGCTCCACTATTAAACAAGGTTGGAAAGTTTGAGGAGCTGATTCAGTTTCTCCACCATCCAGATGACTTCTCAGGCTACAAGGTATGATCCTATGAATCTTGCTTCCATTCCTAGTTATCCCAATAAAATACCTCTGGTAAATTGGGAATGATATCTTCCAAGATTCAATGATGAAAAGGGTGATGATGCTGCCATTCATTTATTTAGATTTTATAAGCATATACATAAGCTGGGAGTGGGATGGAATGAAGATTCTTTAATGAAAATGTTCATGTTTAGTTTAGAAGGATATGCAAGGTCTTGGTATGATGGATTTCCAGCAGGGAGTTTGTCCTCCCTTAAAGACTTTCATATAATATTTCATGAACATTTCAAAAGGCATTATCCTTCTTTGTTGTTACTTCAAGATTGTTGCACACACGATAGAGATTTCATTGAAAACGTGAAAGATGAGTGTTGTGATGAACAGTATTTGGATGAAGAGGTTTTAGAGATCTTACATGAATATTCAGCTCAAAAAGAAAGACAAACCAATGGCCATGATATTCAAGAAAAATCCCAACAGTCAGTATTGTCTTCCTTGACTGAAGTAGACATAGACCAAAGCTCTGTTTCAACCAGTTATATCTCTCTTCCTGAATCTGATGATGATTTGCAGCATTCTTGTCATTCTTTGTGTGACCAAGAGAGAGGCTGAGATTTTCAATCACATCCTTCCTCATATTATTCAAATTCCGAATTTTTGTTACAAGAAGAAGCCTCCCCTTCCCAATCAGAAAATTCCTTTTTGCAACAGCAATATCTTGAAAGTTACAATGCTTGTGTGATTGATTACACAGGAGATGATAATTTTAGAAAATATCAGTCTTGTAGTCCGTCCACATGTTCATTTTCTGAAAATTCAAGTAAAGAGAAATCAGATTTTGAAATAGTGGTTGAAGGAAGACCTCTGCATGTTGATCAAATTCAAACTTCACCTAAAGATTTACATGACTATATGAAGCTCTCCTTGCTTGAAGAAGATGATCAGCCTAGTGATTTGAAAGGAGATGGGTGTACCGATTTGTTTTTTGAAGAATGAAATCAGCCTGTCACAATTTTTGTTAGTGAAGAAAATTTCATGGACATCCAAGATCAAAAGTATGAAAACAGAGTGGAAACTGGACATGTTGAAAGTGATTGTTTGTCGTTGTGTTTTCCTTCATTTGAGTGGTTAAAAAAGAGACTTAAAGTTTCCGATCAAAAACAGAAATTTGATATTGTAGATGAATATATAAATTTCCTTGGAATGGATGATGAGCGAGAAGGATAGTTATGCAATCAATCCCGAACTTTAGAAAAACCAGTGGTATGCAATGAAGAGTTGAATAACGAAGAAGAAGATGGGGGTTCTCAAATGGATGTTTCTTTTTGTTTTTCAAATTCAGAAATTGTCAAGAAGAAATCTATTTGCTCGATCCTATTGAAGAAATGAATGATGTTTTTGCTGAAGCATATAAAGAATATGAAGTTTTAAAATCAGAAATTTTAGATGAAGTTGCAGATGTCTCGCCTAGAAATTGTCACGAGTTTTCCTTGCATGGTTCTTTTGAAGATCGGTTTGACAGCATGCAAGGGAATTTATAGTTGGGACATCTCTCTCATGGTAAGATAATGACAGAGTTTTTTGAAAGTTGTCATGCCTTTTATGATCCAGTGGCTGATTACATAGATGAATGTTGCAGTGGTAATGGCTGGTTATATCTCTACTGTAAAGATCAATTTCTTTATTATAACTTTCTGCCATTAAGTCTGTCATCTCTGTTTTTTATCAAGCATGAAGAGAAAGTTGGTTTATGGGATCATTTGCTTGAGTGGCTTCAATGGAAGTCAGAAGTTACTTGATTGAGCATCGATGCTTAGTAATTAGGGTAGGTAAGTAAATATGAATAAGCTTGACATGGTGAGCATTCCATTCAATAGTTTTCAGTTTGTTTTCAATCTCAGTTTTGATTTCAATTTAGGTTTTAAAGTTCAGGCTTGCAGTTACAGTTGGTTTCCAGCTTTCAGAGTACGGACAGGTGATAGGTTATAGGTTGAAAGAGTGGGATTTTTTTGCAGAATGGTTTTAGTTGATGGTTCAGTTCAGAATAGTTAAAGGATTTAGAAAAATTTGGGAGTCGCCCGATGGATTTGGCACCTGGTTTACGACGTTCTTTGCTACCTCGCAGGGAGGATAGCATTCCTAATGGAGCCAACTGTTAGCACTATTTATTTTTTCTGAAAGTTAGTGCTATCATTAAATTAATTTTAAGATATATTGGTGATTGGGTGGTTTTCAAATTCTTCATGCTAAGCAATTTATAAAAATTCCAAGGTGGCGAGAAGAAAGAGGTTAAAGAATTTTGGGAAAAAGGAAGAGAATTTTATATAATTTCAACTGAGAATGGTTTCCAAGTCGATGGTTTACCAGTGTGTTAAGATTTGTGTTCTCGAGCAGCTCAAACTTTATTTTATTGAAAGGTTTATACTAATATAGCTTTATTAAAAAATTTATATTAATATAGCCAAAAGCTCTTTATTAAAAGAAAAAGGGAAAAGTGAAAAAGGGCCATACTCATGATAGTCAACTCCCATTATCAAAGCTCAAAGCTCAACACCGAGAGCTACTAAACAAAACTCGCCCTCAAACCCAAACATCAAATCACGTGGGGCCCATGCATACCAATCCAAGAGACCAAGCCTCGAGCACACAAGGAGTGTGATATCATTTTGTTCCTTATTATAGAGTGAAATAGTTGATGCATATACACTATGAAAAGTATTGCATTTAGTGCATGTGGGATAATATCCCCATAAAAAGAAGAAATACATGGGCTTATTATAAATAAAGATAATAACACGTTATACTTTGGAAGATTACCATGCAGAAGGTAGCGGCATAGGATTTTAAATGCCACTGACAATGAGTATTTATATGACCCAAACTCTCGACGTTGGAAACTTTCCTGCTGACATCTGAGAAGAGGAAATTGAAGATCTATTTTATAAGTATCGGTGAATTATTGACACTGATCTGAAGGTTCCTCCACGACCTACTGGATATTTTTTTCATTAAGTTTAAAGATGCATGTGATGCCGAAGATGCTATTTGTGTCTGCGATGGATATAACTATGATGGTCAACTGGAATTTTGTATTTAGATATGCAAATGACAAGAAATTTTCTCCTTTGCTTCGTTTCTTTTCATCATTTAATGAGGGAAATGACTCCCAACGATTGTATGGATTTGTTAACTCAAACAGGTTTTTCTGGTATAGAGGCAAATGATGTGGAAATAGTTCTTGACAGGATTCCTTCCATAACAATGGATGTTGTTACATACCAGACTGAAGATGGAGAAGGCATTCAAGAAGGTGACAATGTTACAATGCGAGCTTGGATTTCAATGAAACGCGAAAATGGTCTTATTGCTACTCTTCCTCATGCTCGATACTTCCCATTCCATAAATAAGAAAAGTATTGGTTATTGCTTGCTAATCCTGTCTCTGATACTACGTGGGTTTGGCAAAAGGTCAGTTTCATGGATGAGGCTACCGCAGTTACTGCTGCTCCCAAGGCTATTCAAGAGTCTTTGGAAGGTTCTAGTGCAAATGATTATGGAGATAAATGTAGCAGTTAAGGATGCTTCATATTGCATTTAAACACAGGCTCATTTCAGGCGTCCAACATTGTCTGTAAAATCAAATTGAAAATGAACGATGTAGATGATAATCACTTTCATCCAATGGCCAAAGCAAATTTCACGAAATCAACCTGCACGGAGAAACTACATTTTCAAATTCGTGAAATAAACTTGCTCGTGGTCAAATTGAAAACGTGTGTCCAACATCCATCACCCAACTAATCAAATCCATGGAGGAGGAAAATTTCGCGTTGTGAACTTTCACGAGGTAAGTCAATTTTTCAATCAGCGAAATTTTAAATGGTGGGCTGCTTAGGACACATGTTGAATTGGAAAATCAGATTAACGGTTGTGAAATATTCCTCTTGGTGAAAGTGTTGGTTGTCTAAGTTTTTAAAAATAAACCGAATTTTATATAGTGGGCAAGTTAAAAAAGATTGTGTTATGTATGCTCATAGGCACCTGTATCACTAGAGATAGCATATTATCATAAACATCATTAGCATGCATTTGTTGAAGCAACCAGGCGAGTTTTTTCCCTGAAAATGATTGTTTGAGTCATTAATTTCAAGCAACCATTTTCACTAAAAAAAGAAGATTTTCTAGAAACTGAGAGAGGTTTTTCTTCATAACATACCTATATATAATAAACTCTCTCATTTTTCACACAGGTTCTAAGGATTGGGATAATCGAATTCATCTTCAGAGAGAGAATTTCCATATTTTTTAATGACTGTTTTAGTCATTTATTTCAATCAATTGTTTCCGGCAAACCCGACAGAATTTTCCAAAACTGAATGAGGTTTCTATTAAGAACATGATTATATTCAATGACCTCCTTTAGTTTTCACACAGTTGCTATGGTTTAGGAGAAACAAAGTGAGTTTTACAGGAAATTGTTCAAGTGTTCCAAAGGACTGTTTCAGACATCAAATTCAAAGATTTGTTTCAGCCAAATGGAGTTGAATTTCAGGAAACGAAGAGATGTTTTTCTTCCACGGGCCTACCTTCAAAATCATCCTTCAAGTTTTACATAGGTATCATAGGTTGGGAGAATTTAAAATATCTTCACAAGGTAGTTTTCTAGAAATTTACAGGTTTACTATCTGAGTGATCAGTTTCAAAATCAGATCCTGAGGAGCTAAAGCTGAATCAGAGGAAACAAATACATGGGTTTTGTTAGTCACATGACCAATTATAAAAACCTCTTTAGGTTTTCACACAACTGTCACCATCTGGGATATGCAGGAGGGGATTTTTTAGCCTATTTTTATAGTAGTCCGCATTTTATTTTTTTCTTATGTGAATCGTGGTGTGTAGGCCACGTCCGAAGTTTGTTAGAAGATGTTCTTCAGTTTGTCACAATTTTTTTTTCAAATTTCGGTTTAGGAGGTCCAAAAACACTATAAATTCACCTCCTACAAAAGGAGAAAGGGGTTGGAACCAATGTAACTTTGTGTTGTATGCCTTCAAGAGCTTTCTAATAAAGTTGCAGAGCCAAAGTTAGTGTTTTTCACAGGGATTCATGTGTTGTTTGTGTTACAGTATGTTGCTTCCTTTCTCATGTGAATGTTTTCCAGTTTATCTCTCCCATTACGTTTTATTTCATGTCTGAAATAAGTGTATAACAGTTTGGAATTCATACATACTATACTCCATCTATTTTTTCAGATATCCACTAAAGCTTTCTTCTAAAGTTAATACATAATTCATTCTTTAATGCTCTGTGTTAATGGTTTGTTGTTGCTCTTCCTTTTCCACCAGATAATTATAATTTGACTACGAACGAATGGCTATCTTGCCTCTGTGTTAAAATCACATGCATAAGTTCTGTTTATTTTTGTTACACATCTTGACTCCATCGCCCAATGGTTCTATGTTCTATTTCAACCACCCTTACAAACAATTCATATTGTCACTTGTACATATCTGGCATTGTTAATATTTGGTGAGAGATCCCTCTAGGAAGAGTAGAAGGCCAGTTCTCTCTTTGAAAGTGGTTCTGCTGTTACCTGGGAATGGTCCTTCACAACCTCTGGTTCTTTTCCAGTGCTAACAGTATCAATGCTCCCAACTCTACTCACGTTTAATAGTTTTTTCCCCTCAACATGTCCCACATTGACTATTTTCTTAACCCCAACATAACTCACATTGGTTGAGGGATTTCCCCAACGTGACTTACATTGGATGGGGGATTGCCTCCTTGTCTTTGATTCTTTTTCCTATTCTTTATATTCTTATTCTTATTAGACATTTAGGTACTATGCCAAGCTGGGTGGAACACTTTCACTATACATGGTAGAAGAAGGGTGAGCTAATTTAACTAATGAAGAAAGGAATGGTTTTAAATCGGATTGATGATATTGACATAAGGTGCTTACTGGGAATACTTAGGAGAATCCAAGACATTTGGAATGGAAAACAACCAAATTCATAATCGTACAGTGAATCCATGAATATTTAACGTATCCATTAGAGGGGAATCAACGTTTCCAAACAAAGGAAATTTATAAGGATCCCCTAGAAAATGGGTTTCTTAGTCGTACCTCTAGGAACCTCACTTGTAAATTTTGATTCAAAAAGAAAAAAAAACTCTAAGGCCTTTTGTGGAGTCAAAATATAAAAGTCAAAACTCTCTTCCAAAATCCATCCCAAGGTGATTAAATATTGATTCCAATTATTAAAGATCTAAAAAGAGGGCCTTCCAAGGGCCCAAGTCCAACTAGCGAAGGTGTGCGAGAAAATTAGGATTACTCAATTGATTGTTAACACTCTTATGCAACAATCATCCAAGGGACAAGTACCCATGTGAAAACATGCACCCCCCAGGGGAGTTGAGGAAGATGTTATGAAACTATCTTAGGTATTGCAAACACTTCCCACTTGCAATCACCAGTTTGAAAACCTAGAAAAAACGCAATGTTCACTAATTCACAAAATACATATGGGTGAAATAGCCATGGGTTAGGTTTCTTCTTATGAATAGAGAACATAGGACTTATCCCTAGACCCAAACATCTAAAGAATTAGTGTTACCTTGAGATCTCAAAAAATCTCCCAAATATCCCACACATGCATAACACACTAAACACACAAGAGAGGATAATTTCTATGCTTTCCTAGACTTACCCGTGCTTGATGCACATGGGAGACACACTTTCACTGAATGTTTTTTGCTACTAATGGATTTTTCTCTCTCTAGTAGCTCCTAGTTTTAGTTTTTATGGCTTTGGAGAATTAACTCTCCAAGCCTACATAAAGGCCATACAACTTAGACTATTGTAAGTATTCTATTAAATAAAAATATGTTTATTTAATTTTATTAAGCATTTATTTTAATGTTTTTTTCTTCACTCAAAGGGGTACATAGGTGAAAAAAGATGATTCTCTCAAATGTAAAAGATACCAAAAGATAGAGATATAGCTTGTAAACATAAAGACTACTTTAAATTTGGAAAAGATGCTTGAATTAAAAAAAAAACTGAAAAGTACAAAAAATAATCAATATATATATATAACGAAAATCAAAGAAAAATCTCCAATCTTGAGATTCTAGAATCCCAGTTATGCACAAAAAGTTGAAATTGGGTATCAATTTCCTATTTTATGTGTTTTCTCACTTTCAAGTGGATACCCATGGGTTTTCTTAAGAAAACCTATATCTACTTGAACATTTTGTACAACAAAGTTGTCGCTTCCTACTTCTATATAATAAAACAAATGTAGATATGGGAAAAATATGTAATTTTCGCAAAAATACCAAAAAAATGCATTTATTGGTTTCCTAGTAGTAAGAAAACATAAATGTCATTAGTAAGAATAAGACTATCGTTTATAAATTAGAAATAAAGAGGAGACAAACCCTGAAAGGAGAAAAGCAAAGAGTTCTCCCAAATGGGGTCACCACTATATTAGAGGGAATGATCCCCAAGGGTTTAAGGTGGACCATTGACAAATCAAACTGAAGATTGCATACTTATTTCCAGAATCAATAATATATTAGATATAACTTCCTAAGTAAGAGATGATGAATTATTACCTTTATACAAATAGTTTTCCTTTGCAAGTTCATTGCTTGCAAACTTGAGGATCCTTTTCACTATTCCAAGTTTTGGTCTTGTCCTACACAACAACCAACCTTCCTCAAATCCTATTGGTAATAAAAATGCAAATAATAATGAACATATAAATCTATTTATGCATTGATTCTAACTAAATACAAGGAAGTCAATTCCACTTGAAATTAAATATTAGATGCAAATAATTAAATTGCAATCATGTGGGTGGGGGTGAGGAGATAAACATTAATAATTTATTAAATGATAAACAACAAATACAAATTTATACATGATAATTTGTTGTTGGCACCTTCATCACTTGAGTCTTGGTTCCTCCTAAATAGTTTTCTTATTTGCTAATATTATGTATATATTTCCTAACTTTACTCCATTAAGGAAGTTTAGGCCCAATAAAAATCTAACATCAAATTTAGAACCAAGGTAAAATATGGGACAATAAATAAAATAGCATGACTACTACTCAAGCTATTCTTCTAACATTTCCTTGTTGACATAAATATTCATATGTCTTTCCCATCCCTAGAATCTCTTATTTATTGGAGAAAAGTTGGTTTAGGTAGTCAGAAGTTGGCAGAGGGTCTCAAACATGTATACAAACTAGGTGTCTTCCACTCAAAATCCATATTTTTGGTGCATTCCACATATTTTTATGCAATTTTGAGGATGCTTGTGAAGTAGTGAGTACCCATGAGTTGCATGAGGAAAGTAATTAGTACACATTAGTTGCATGAAGTAAAGTTGAGGGTGTAAGGAAAAGTGACTTAAAAAGTTATCTAGAGGATATTAATGATGAATGAAAACATGAATGTGGCCTAGATCTATTTATTGGCCAAGGTGAACAAATAAATCTATAACACAAGATACAAGGGGAGCTACAGAAGCTTCCACTATCACATTGTTTACTTTCTGTTGACCTTAGATTATCACAAATTCATCATTTGCTAATTAAATTGAACATCAAATCACAAAAATGATTTCAACATAAAACTCTTGATATAAATTGAATAAAACTCAAATAGTTTCATATCCAAATAAAAACAATGAATTGTTTTTAAGGTTCTTCCCCACAAGCACCGACATATCCAAGTAACGTATCATATTTTCTCTATCTTAGAAAAAGCACATTAGTATCTCCATTCCAAATTGAAGAATGCAACTATATTTCACATAGAAAACATCCTTCATACAAGTTTGAAGCATATATTTACATGAAAATGGACTTCCATTACCTTTAGTTATTGTCTTTTAAAAACCATTGGTTTGAGTTGATTTTGTAGGTCTCTAGAGAGTAAGAAAAAAAAAAGGTCCAAGAGAATCATTGACCTAATGTTCTGTTGATCTCGGTTTTGTCACTACTCTCGGCTTGTAATTTACTCTTTTGGAATCTATTTTGTCACATTTTTGACATATTTCTTGTCATACAACTTACCATTCAGCCCCAGGTATAAACGCATTTGGAATTTATGCAAGTCTTGGGTTATTTCTATTATTTCGTGATTTTACTAAGCAATTCTATTATAATTGGAAATATGTTTGATATATGAATTTATTTTGCAGATCATAGTCTTTACACGAGCTAACATTGAGCACACATTCACGCTAGATATGCACAGATCATATTCAGCTTGCCATTCAACCTCCCGATCAACCTGCACACTATTAGTCGGCATATTCCTAAGTGATTAAAGTCCAAAACATTTTTCAGTTGTTCTATTTTCCACATGTTGATGTTACAATGGTCCTCGCTTTGAGAAGGCTCGCCACCCTACTTTATCCATTTGACACCAAAATCCAAGGCCACGTCCACAAGAATCTATACACCGCAGGACGCGCAAGGAGAACCAATGCGCGAGATAGAAGGAGGAATACTACGCGGTGTCATATGGTTGTTTGTTTTCCATTAAGATTGACTATTTTAGGAGTGATCTACCACTGAAAGGTTCGACCCGCTTATCCTTGTAAAAATTATATATAGTCGCCTCCAAGCAAGAACAGGAGTTAGCTTGTCGGTAAATCTCTCAATCGGCATTAGAAAAAGATTTGTAAAAACTTTATTCAGAATGTTAATATAAGTTATATTTTCATTGCATATACATGTTCTTGTTCCCTTGAGTGATTGATTAACATGCCACCCTGATTTCTAAGAGGGCCCCTCAACAACCAGTGGTCTCCATTTCTGTGTGTGTTCTTGTTATCTTCTTTCTCGCAGATAAGTAGTTTCCATTTCTGTTTTTTTTATGCAAATTGGTTTCCTTGAAATTGTTCATTTCTTTGTTTCTCGTAGCATATATTCCATTATGAGTAATGTTTTGTTGTTAGTATAGTTTCTATTTCTCAAATTAAAGTAACCGGTCGCGCTCATAGTTTATCTCTAGTTCCTTTCCAGTCTTTCTTCTAGCTTGTAGTTTAGTTTTATATTGATGATGACATAGATTTGGATTGCTTTTCATATCTTAGATTCAGTTTACAATAGGTTTAGTTCTGTTAATTCTCATTTTGTTGTAGATTTATTTTGGTTATACTTTAGTTATTTCATAATGCAATAGATAATAGTTTCTCTATAATCATGAATTAGCATAAGTCATTCATTGTTACTTCAATTACTGAACAGGATCAATTACTATCCGTTATGCATCTTATTCTCATGTGCAAGAAATCAGCTGATATTTATATCATCTAGGCCATTTATTTCTTAATTTTCATTGTTTTCCTCATACGGACTGTCATTCAGGTCGTTCGTTCAGTCTGTCATTCATCCCTTTGTCCAGCCTTCAATATTTCCTATTCTGTCTTAAACCTGTTTAAAGTTTTGTTTCTTAGGCTTTTGAATTATGTTATGTTTGTAATTAGACAATGGTTATCTCTATAATTAGGACCTTAGTTTAGATTATTTAAAGTATCTATTAAGTTCCATCCCTATATTTCTCTTCCTGTTTACCTTAGTATGTGTTGAATTGTGTTTTGTTTTGTCTCTTTTGTTTTTTATTCTTTTCATTCACTACTGTTGTAACGTTTGGTAACTATATCTCTAGCTTAGTATAATTTATCTTTGTATATATTGCATCTAGAATTAAACATGTTAATTTCTTGAGAAACACACCAATACTTTGTAAATTGATCATAGGATAGGACCTCTTTTCTTCACTGTGTGGATATTGAAACGTTTCATAGAATAGGATTTAGAGAAGACACCTTTATTAAGTTTTCAACTTGCTTCTTTTATTAAGTTTTCTACTTGTTTCTAAGTCATATTTTCCTAACACATGTTTCATATAAGAAAATTATACCTTTGACTTTCAAGTATTTACTAAAAGAGTTTTGTTTCTTAATTAGTTGTTGATAATATCTTTTTCTGTTAAAGTCATTTTCTTATGGAATAAATCACAATGTTTACTATCACCTGTAATTGGACACTCCTTAGTTTGCATATATTCGTGAAAGTTAAGTTAGATCTAATTCCATTCAGTTTCTTTACTTCTTTTGAATCCATTTTGACACACCTCCTTCCCCAGTACCGATAACCATGAATGCATATACTCGGAACAATCAAGGAGAGTGGAGCTAGATAAATTGGTTCAATCATTATGTATTTGTCAAACCACCTGTATAGTTTAGTTATTGGGTTTCTTAGATTAATTAAATAATCATAATATTTTATTACATAACATAATCTTTCGTAAGAGTTCTAATTTTGTTCCAAACCTTTCTAATTCACAGATTGAGAAGCAAAATAGTTAGTACACTATAAAGAAGTAGTTTACTTTATTAGAATAGTGTTATTTATAAAATACGTAGTTTATGGTTGATAGAGTAGAGTAGTATAGCTTGATACTACTCTAATCTAGTACATGTGTCTTAGCCTAATTACCTTAGTAGTTGAATTTCCAGAGTTTGACTCAGTTTTTCATTTTGAAAGATCTTCTGATCTTTTCTTTATTTAAATATTTCCACAACACCTTAGGAACCTTTCTACCTTCGCATATATTTTGTATCAGCTCTAATATTACAAACCTCGGTCGATAATTGAATATTTGGTGAATTAATTAAGACATTATAACACCCAACATTTTTGGCTTTGTTGCCGGGGAGTTGTTCAGTAAGGTAGAATAAGTGGAATCCCCTTATGAATTTTAGCAATAGGCTGGTGGCGGGGGAGCGGTAAGACAAGAGGTAAGAACTTGTGCATCTGTTATAACAAGCTCCCCCAAATACAACAGTAATAATGGCATTATAGGATTTATTTTTAGTTTATCTTTTCATGAACAAACTTTGAGATTCGAGGGGTAGATATGTTAGAAATAGCTCTCAAAACTTGTTAAAATTCCTACTAACCTTTACAGGGGGCAAAATACCCCAATCGCTAACTCAGCAGAAAGGTATCGGAGAACCCACATAGGAATTAGTTCTACTTGGAAACCTAAAGACTTTATAGGAGAAACCATAGATGGTGAATAAATCCTGGCAGGAAATCCTAAAGACCCCATTTCTGAAGAAGTCCAAGAGGGTCATCCATTGGAAATCCTCAACCCTCCATTAATGCAGAAACCAAATGATACAAATTTCTCGTTAGTGGGGGATCCCAACTTTGTTAATTTCATTGATCCTACCTAGGTACAAGCTCTCTTTGGAAGCTCAATAAATACAATTATTTCACATATTGAAACCTCCATAGTAGTACCTACAATCCCTATATAACTTAACAAAAACATAGTTGCTCGTAGGAATATCTCCCCCGAAAAAGAACATTGGGACACCCCATTATCACCTCAAAGGGAGCTTCCTAGGTACACACTCTTTAGGAATCAAACCTATATGGAGAGACGGGGAGAGAATGAATATCATGACGAGGTTAGAAATGATGGAGGGGAAGGAGAAAATCGAACTGAGACTACCTTCCAGTTCCCTATTTTAGACATTGCACAAGATGTAAATATGAAGAACATCCCTCCTTCCTCCTTACCTTCATTTTATGGGAAGAGTAATGAAGACCCAAACACACTTTTGTTCAAGTTTTACATCCTCTGTAGAAGTTATAACTATATACAAGATGCTCATAAATTAAAACGTTTTCCTGCTACACTGAAAGACTCTCCTTTAAGATGGTTCATGGGATTAGGAGAATATAGTATCAGGACTTGGGAAGATATGGAAACTACATTCTTGCGGAAATATCAAGAGTATTGCAAACCCAGAGACTCTCGAAATGATATTTTTAAGATACAATAACTTGAAGATGAGATCTTGGAAGAATATCTCGAAATATTTATTTATACATTACATAAATCTAAACATAATGACCTTCGAGAAGATGCAGTACGGACACTCTTCCTTAAAGGGATCTCAGAATACCTGGTAGAAAGCCTTAATCTCATGGCATCTAGCGATGTCTCCCACAAATCCTTTGCACAGATTGGGGAGATGTGTAGAAATTACTCTAGAAGTAGGGGGAATGTTGGGAGAAATATTTAAGAGCCTTATAATAGAAATCTAAAAGGAAATACTCCCAATTCAGGAGGAGTCACAAGGATAGAGTTAGAAAACCTATTGGAAAATTTCAAAACTAATATTTTAGGAGCAATGGGTTCCCAACTAGATTTGTTACAAGATAAGAAAAGGAAAGAAGAGGAACATGCAATGAAGAGCATTTTCTGTCCAAGATGTAGAACTAAACATCCCCAACGGGAATTCCCATTAAACAACATCTCCGTATTTCATATCTGTACGGAGGAGAATCCAACAAATGATTTCCCATCGTTACCGAGGTTACAAGCCATATATAAAAGTGGGGATGTTGGTGAAACCTCGAGGAGGCCTCCTTGGAAACTAAGGGACCCACCACCATATCAGAATTGTTAACACAACCCCTACCTTATTACCAACCTTACCAACCACCTCAACCGTGGAACACTACAAGTTGGCAGCATTGGCCACCCTAGTATCCTCCTCCTCCTCATTTTACTTAGCAATAGTATTGGCCATAGGGGTGGAGGGGATAGTCCTACCCCCAATTACCGTATGTCTCTACATATAATCTTCCTTATCCTCAACATTCAGCCAACACCCAGCAATTTTTACCAGGATTTGTGCCTCCAATTCCCCTTATTACACAACAACCTCATCATTTCCAAAATACAAACCCTACACGACCTACATTATTACCTCCACAACTGATACCTAATCCAAATAATAAGCCATCTCAATCTCTTAACAGCATTGAGTTGCAAATTCTTCCATCCTACGTTATTTTGACTGTATGTGTACACGATATACAATTATGATCTAGAAGAGTTGTGAATGACAAACCCAAGTCATCAGTCATCATTCGTGAAGAGAATGAAGAGGTAGAAGACCCTAATGAAGTCATGAATGATACTATTTTGTAGGATGTGCCAAATATTCTAGTGCATACCCATCCTCATCAAGAACCAACTCAAGAACAAAGAGTCCATCCATTTCCAAAATGATTAGCAATAGAAAAACCTATAATCCATCCTAGGTACGATATTTTGAATGAATTAAAAAATGTTTGTGTCAAGATCCCTCTATTACAAGCTATTAAGGATATACCAATTTACAGTAAGGTAATAAAGGAACTTTGCATTAAGAAAACAGGAAAGAAACAAAAATATCCCCCCACTATTCATGTTATAGGAGAAATGTCTGAATGTATGACTGACAAGTCCATAATTGCAAAGTATACAAATCCAGTGATTCCCGTAGGGACTGTTATCATAAATAATTCTTCCATATAGAATACACTTATTGATTTAGGATCAGCTATTAATATGATGACCACTACAGTCTTAGAAGTTTTAGAGTTGGGACAATTTCTCCGGTTGACCCCCTCAATTCTGGAACTAGCAGATCGCACTATGGTAAAACCTACTGGGGTTCTGGATGACATTGTTGTATCAATATCCTCATGGGAATATCCTGTCGATTTCATGGTAGTAGAATCAAAGGATCATTCTAAAGGACATCCTATTATACTGGGAATACCATGGTTGGCTACCACCAATGCCTTCATAGGATGTAGGAACGGGGAAATGACCATTTCTAATGGGTTGTCCACACAAAAACTGGCTTTATACCCCCCAACACAACCTGTGATTGAAACCTTGTGGTGGAATATCTCTTCTTTCCTAGTGACTACTCCTGGGCACTTCAAGAGCAGACTACTGAGAATGTGTTAAACCAATATGTCTCTTCAACAACTTGTATATATTTTCCTCGGTCTTTTTCTCAACTTGATCAAATTTTTGGGGATGAGTTTCAAGAAAATATGGCCCTCTCAACATTCATGAATACACCATGTGTATTTGCAATTGAATATAGTATGGGGTATTATACCATGCCTTGTGAAGTTAGCCTTGGAAAATTTTTACACATCAATGCAGGGTTAACCAAGAGTCAACAAGAACAATTGCTTAAGGTCCTTAAAATCCAATACAGAGCATTTACATGGCAATACAATGACATGAAAGGTATACACCCTGACACTTGTATTCACCCTATTTACATGGATTCCATTATATCCGTTATAAGGCATCCTCAAAGAAGGATGAACCCTTCTTTGAAAGACATAGTTAAAGAAGAGTTACAAAAACTCCTCAATGCTGGTTTCATTTACCCAATTTCAGATAGTAAATGGGTATCTCCTCTAGTGGTAGTCCCAAAGAAAGTCACAGGGAAATCATGTATTTGTGTTCAATTCATAGAACCGAATAAATCCATGCTTAAGGACTACTTTCCTTTGCCCTTCATTGACCAAGTGCTAGATACCTTGCCTGACAAACAATATTTTACTTTTCTCGACGGATATAGTGGATACAATAAGATTTTGATAGCACTTGAGGATCAGGGTAAGACCACTTTTACATGTCCTTGGGGGAAATATTCCTATAGAGTTTTTCCATTTGTCTTATGTAATGCACTTGCCATTTTTCAGCGTGCAGTTTTAGGAATTTTTGCTGCTCTTATACACGATTGTGTAGAGGTGTATATGGATGATTTTACATCCTAAGGGTAATACCTTTCAAGAATCTCTCAATAATATTGAAAAAGTATTGATCTGATATTAGGAAACAAATATAGCCCTAAGTCATGAAAAATGTAAAATGCTATTAACATAAGGCATAGTTTTGAGGCATCATGTTTCCTCACAAGGGATCAAGGTAGACCCTGCTAAGATGGAAGTAATTGTTGGTCTCCCCTCTCCAAAAACTCAAAAGGAAGTAAGAGGATTTCTTGGTCATGCGGGTTATTATCATCGTTTTATTGAAAATTTCACTAAAATAGATGCACCACTGTTTAAAACACTTATGAAGGATATAGAGTTCCAATAGACTGAATCATGCCAAAGTGCTTTTGAGGTCTTAAAAGATAAACTATCAGTGGCACCAATAATAAGGGGTCCTTATTAGTCCCTTCCTTTTCATATATCCACCGATGCTTCTGACATAGCCATAAGAGGAGTTCTTGGTCAGAAAGAGGGCCAAGCATCTTATGCCATATATTTTATTAGCAAAAATATGACGCCTGCTGAACTAAATTACACTGTTACTGAGAAGGAGTTTCTAGCAGTAGTATACTCTATTAATAAGTTTCGTCATTACATCACATGATATGAAGTTTTTGTGCATACATACCATTCTGCCATCATATTTTTGATGAATAAACCAATTACCAATGGTAGACTGACCCTATGGCTTCTTTTATTACAAGAATTTAATATCAGTGTCGTCGATCGACCTGGTATAGAAAATTTGGTAGCATATTTCCTCTCTCATATTCAGCATGATGATGGTGCTAAACCAGTTGATGATACTTTCCCTGACGAACATCTATTTGTTGTGTCTATTCAAACCCCTTGGTTTGTGGACATTGCTAATTATTTGGCAACTAGGAAGTTACCAAACCACTTGTCTCCTCATGAGAAACGTCGAATTGTCATCCATAGTTCTAGTTTCTCTTGAGTTGATAATGACCTCTTCCATACCAGCCTAGATCTTATTAATAGAGAATGTGTACAGGAGGATGATATGACAGAAGTCCTCTGTGCATGCCATGATGGCCATGTGGAGGACACTTTTCTGACAAGCGGACAACATACAAAGTATTGCATTATGGTTATTACTGGCTAAGCATTTTTAAGGATGCTTCCAGATATCTTAGAGGATGTGATAGTTTCCAAATAATGGGTAGACCTACGTCATCAAACAAGATTCCTTTACAACCCCAGGTCATGATTGAGCCTTTTGAGAAGTGGGATCTTGATTTTGTAGGACCAATCTCTCCCATGTCCTGTAAGAAGAAATACATCCTGGTTTGCACATATTATGTCACCAAATGGGTAGAAGCTAAATCTTTTTTCCGAGCTACAGAGAAATATATGGTAGAATTTATATATGAAGATATATTCACTCAATTTGGTGTGCCTAGAGAAATCGTCACTGACCAAGGTTCTCAATTCACCTCTAAATTAATGAAAGATCTTAACAAGAAATATAGTATACAACATTGAAAATCCTCACCTTACCATCCACAAGCCAATGGCCAGGTAGAATCAACCAATAAGATATTGGAAGCTATCTTAATCAAAACTATTCAGCAACATCATAAAGATTGGGCAGATAGACTCCCAGAGTCTTTGTGGGCCTATAGTATAACTTGGAGAAGCACTAATGGACATACACCCTATGAGTTAGTATATGGGAAACAAGTTATTTTACCTATTGGATTCCAAGTTAAGACTTTTCGTATGGCTATGCAATTAGGTATGGATTTAGAAGAGGCACATGAACAACGAATCTTACAGATTAACGAATTACATGAGATTAGGCAAGATGCACTCCAAAGGACAATGTTAATACAAAATCAATGAAATAAATGGCATGATAAATTTATTAAGCAAAAGCAGTTTAATATCGGAGATTGGGAATTGTTGTTTGACTCAAGGTATAAAAATTTCAAAGGAAAATTAACTTCCCGTTGGATGGGTTCATATGAGGTAGTTACAACCTTCAATAATGGGTGAGTAGATATTAAGACAATTGATGATTCACAAACTTCCTTTGTCGTAAATGGACACAGACTTAGACTCTACCATCAACCAATCTCTAGACAAGATTTCGTGAAGAATGTCATACAACAAAAGGAGATGGAGCTAGTTGAAGAGGAAGTCATTCCTCCTCCTCCTGATTCTTAAACTATTTTGTGTTATTTATATGTGCATATGTAAATATATCTTTACTTCTTAAATAAATAAAAGTTATTTTTTATAAGCTAACTACATTTATGCAGGGAATTTGGTTGTATAATCAGCTTATGGAATTTTGTCAAATAAAACAGAAAAGCTCTTTTCCTTTATCTAAAATTTGATAAAATTTATATGAATTTTTCTCGATGCATATGTTTTTGTTACGAATAAAAATTTGAATCATCTAACAAGTGGTTTTGCAGTTTGATTATTAGAGCCTCGTTTCTTCAACCAGCCCATGAAATGTTGCCTAAAAGGGGAAGTTCGCTAAGAACTTATAATTTAGCCTATTTTTTTTTTTAAATAGGGAGTTATAATGAAATTCCAATATCCCCTATATTGTTTCTACCCACTTGTTTTGATGATTCCTTATGATTTTATGGTGATTGATTCAGATATGTATATTTCCAACTTATCATTAAAACAGTTGCTTAAGACCTATTTTCATCATCATGTGATTCAATGTTCTATTTTACACCTAAGGACTACTCTTTCATCCTATACTCATTATCCAAACTTGTCTCTTAAGGATTTTTGAGAAAACTCAAGGATAAGGGGAAATCCTACTTGTGGGGAACATTACTTCTTTCTATGAAGAAGATAGACTGAGTACTCCAAGAACAACTTCAAGTAATTATCTTTTGACATGATTTATAATTTAGGCCATTATAAACTTTTCTTTACTTATAAGATTTGATTTCATAAATCTGAATTATGTGTTTAGCAGGATTAACTCACTCTAAGTACCAACCGGAGTATTGAACAATCTTGCTGGCAGTGGGTCCATGCTAAGTAATATCTTTAAACAAGGAAGCCTCGTAAGTGCAAGTAAACCCGTCGGGGTACTGAACAAGCTCGCTGGCAGCGGGACTATGCTTGCATGGTACCAAGATAAACCCATCGAGGTACTGAACAGGCTTGCTGGCAGCAGGGAAATATCAGGTAAAATAGGTCTGGTTAATGCAGTACTATGCACATGGTTCGTAAAACAAAACAAAAGGACTAAATAAACAAAGAAGAAAAAGAACAATACATGTTTAGGCCAACTCTTCATCATGTCATTTGAGAATGGTTGTAAGTTGGACTTGGGACTCTATCATCTACTTTAATAATATCTAGGATATATATATTCTAGAAATGGGACCCATATCTATAGAAATATCACGAACTCAAGAGTGAACTTAAAATATTCTTTAGATAAAAGGATATCCTTAAAATGAGGCATGGATGAATAGTTACTCCTATGGCATTTTTCACATCAATTATACTCTTGTTATTTGTATAATCTTCTTAAGCACTCTTACTTTTTATGAAAATATATATCTGAATATTCTCCATTTATTAGTTAGTATTTCTTTTTCTTACTAATAATAACAACATTTTTTTAACTATTTGTTATATTATTTGGAATTCAGTCAAAATTTCTTTGATGGCTTGAGGACATGCCATATTTTTTGTTTGGGGGAAGCTTAGAAAGTTTCTGAATGATTGTTTTTACTTTCTGAATGTTTATAGAAAGTTTTGTTTATTTCTGACAAAAGTATAGATGTTTTCAGATGTTTTTTAGGATAATGCAATTAATGCAAGGCTATTTTACTCTGTAAGGAACAATGCAATAGAGGTTTACTAAAGATGATTTATATTATGTTCTCACAGCCCAGAAATTTTACTACATAATTAGTAGTAGTCAGACTCAGTAAGACATATTTTTGAACAAAAGGTCTGCTTGAAGGGTTGAATGAAGGTTCGAATGAAGTTTCAAATGGAAGTTCAAATGGCACTCGAATGAAAATTATACCGTTATAATGACATGCTGTCAAAATGTCAAATCCTTTTGGTTTTGCGGGCAAAGAGTTTAATTGGCTACATCATATTCATAATTATTGAGCCTTATTCACATGATTACACGCGTATTATGATTTATTAGGACTAATTTCGACCTATGATTTTGATTACGATCTTGACATAATGTGATCTCGTTTAAACTCTATACGAGTGTGATAGGATTGTATGATATTTTCAATTGCCATTACACTATTAGTACCTTTATCCTCTTACCCAATTACACACAGGAACCATCAAGTGACCTATCATCTCGTTAATTCGGGTTATAATTATTTTGAATGCATCTTTAAGAAATTGCATTGAGTAATGCATTCAACCTATCCAAAGTTTATCTTTGGACATGATTGAATTTATCAAAACCCTATGAATTCATTAACGCACGCGTCCTTTTGACGGCACACGATTCAATATTTTCCATGATGGCATGATTGTTTAAACGTGCCAAGTCTCTTCCTGTGATCGTTCAATCGCCTGAATGGATCACGTTCTAAACTAACGCCCTTGTGTATTCATTCCATTCTATCACCCTCACTCATCTTCGTCCCCACAAAGCCATTTAGCCACCATTTTCCTGTATCCTCTACAAGCCTTGCAAATTTTCCTCTGTTTGAACAATACCTAACCGCCTTGAACCTGAAAGCTACCAGGATTTGTTCCAAGTGCTAGAATTTCGAGAATGCAGGGAGGTTTTCTTCCACGCGGGATGGAACCCATTTCTACATCTTCTACAGGGGTATGACGAAGAAATTTCGTTGATTTTTTAGAAAGGATTTGATGGAAAAAATGGCTAGGTTTGGTCATCTCCTTTTTCAAGTAACTGAAGAGACCATTGCAGTCGCAACTAAGCTCCCCAAAGAATGTGTTCATTGGCATAAACATTTGTTCCTTCCACGGTCAACTTACGAGTTTTCCCTTAAGTCGGGTTACCAACACGTTGCAGGTGCCAAAGGATTTCACTGAGAATGGATTAAGACAAAATATGTCAACCCTCTAATCATTATTATCTGCCTCATCACCTATGAGGGTAAGTTTAATGTTTTCAAAGCTTGTCATCTTCGCTTACTAGCTCATTTTGTTAATCAGCAGTTCCTCAATTTCCCATTTTATTTTCTCAAGAGTTTGGAGAAAATGTCGAGTCGGGTTAGAAAGAACACAGTTAACCCTAGGGGCAGTTTGTATCACCACAGTTTGACTAAAATCCTAATATTGCATCAGCTTAAAGAGAGAATCAGACTTGGGATAATTTTGTGTTTAAAGTCTTAAACCCTCACCTAAATATTCAAAAATGCCCTAGGCATGCCCGTAACTATGAATCCAGTCAAAACCCTTCCACAGATAATACAATCCCCAAAATTGTCCTCACTAACGACAATATACTAGAGGCAAGTTCTCCTACCCGTTCACTTGCACCTGTCAAACTCATGTATGTTGAATTTTTACCTTTTTCTCGAGCTCACACTAGGAAATAGAAGGCGAAGTCTATCTAGTCCACTGTCCAGCCCATTGTCCAAACCACGGTTAAGCCTATTGTTCAGACCGGTCATCCAGGTAGTGAAATCAAAGTAGATAACCCCGTTATTGCTTCACCTTTGTTCACATTGGCTAGTCTTTCAGCCGAACTGCTCAAAGATGTTGCTCGTGAGACTGTCCCTACACCTTCTCAGGGCATGAACCCTAAAAGAAAAATCCCCTCTGTTGATCTTGAGACACCATCCAGGGAATTGAGCCCGCCCCCAAAATTCAAGCAACCCACATAACCATCCACTCCTCATCATCCAACTATAGACCAATTAACTCAAGAATTGGCACAATCGACAAGTCGCAATGAAGAGTACGCCAAGATAATTGCATATATTCAATAAGAGAATAAGGAGTTGCATCTTCAAGTTAGGACCGTCGAGGACCTTAACAGGGCCATTACTTCTTCACGTGACTCTCGATAGGAGAGGCATGCTGTTTTAAAATTACGGGCTAGAAAGTTAAAATTTAAGTCCCCTGTTTCATCAGCTAAGTTGAAGGAAGCTACTGACGCAACTCCACCTTCTTCCTAACTCCATTTTTTACTCAGAGGGACCTAGCATCTCTCCGGTTTGGGGGAGTGTTGATCCTGGTTTTTTCACTATTCTCGGCTTGTAATGTACTCTTTTGGAATCTATTTTGTCACCTTTTTGGCATATGAATATCATACAGCTTACCATTCAGCCCCAGGTATGAACGCATTTGGAATTTATGCAATTCTTGGGTTATATCTATTATTTCGTGATTTTACTAAGAAATTCTGTTATAATTGGAAATATGTCTGATATATGAATTTATTTTACAGATCATAGTATTTACACGAGCTAACATTGGGCATGCATTCACACTAGATATGCACAAAGCATATCCATCTTTCCATTCAGCCTCCCGATCAACCCACGTGTTGTTAGTCGGCATATTCCTAAGTGATTAAAGTCCAAAACATTTTTTAGTTGTTCTATTTTCCACATGTTGATGTTATGATGGTCCTCACTCTAAGAAGGCTCGCCGCCCTACTTTCTCCATTCGACACCATAATCCAAGGCCACGTCCACGAGAATCTATAGGCCGCAGGATGCACGAGGAGAACCAACGCTCGAGATAGCAGGAGGAAGACTGTGCGTTGTCATATGGTTGTTTGTTTTTCATTAATATGGACTATTTTAGGAGTGGTCAACCCGATCATCATTGTAAAAATTATACATAGTTGCTTCCAAGCGAGAGGAGGAGTTATCTAGTTGGTAAATATCTCGGTCGACATTAGAAAAAGATCTATCAAAACTTTGTTATAAATATTAATATAAGTTCTTTTTTGCTGTGTATACATGTTCTTGTTCCTATGAATGATTTATTAACATGCCACCCTGATTGCTGAGAGGTCCCCTCAAAAACCAGTGGTCTCAATTTCCGTGTGTGTTCTTGTTGTCTTCTTTCTCGCAAATAAGTAGTTTCTATTTCTGTTTTGTTTATGCAAATTGGTTTCCCGTTATTTGAAATTGTTCATTTCTTTGTTTCCCATAGCATATATTCCATTATGATTAATGTTGTGCTATTAGTATAGTTTCTATTTCTTGAATTAAAGTAACTGGTCACACGCATAGTTTATCTCTAGTTTCCTTTCTAGTTTTTCTTCCAACTTGTAGTTTAGTTTTATATTGATAATTACATAGAGTTGGATTGCTTTTCATATCTCAGATTCAGTTTGCAGTCACGGTTTAGTTCTGTTAATTCTAATTTTGTTGTAGATTTATTTTGGTTATACTTTAGTTATTTCATAATGCAATAGATAATAGTTTCTCTATAATCATGAATTCGCACAAGTCATTCCATTGTTACTTCAATTACTGAATAGGATCAATTACTGTCCTTTATGCATCTTATTCTCATGTGCACGAAATCAGCTAATATTTAGATCATCTAGGCCATTTATTTCTTAATTTCCATTGTTTTCTTCATACGGACTGTCATTTAGACCGTTTGTTCAGTCTTCCATTCAGCCCTTCGTCTAGCCTTTAATATTTCCTATTTTGTCTTAAACCTGTTTAAAGTTTTGTTTCGTAGGATTTTAAATTATGTTATGTTTGTAATTAGACAATGGTTATCTCTATAATTAGTACCTTAGTCTAGATTATTTAAAGTATCTGTTAAGTTCCATCCCTATCTTTCACTTCCTTTTTACCTTAATATGTGTTGAATTGTGTTTTGTTTTGTCTCTTTTGTTTCTAATTTTTTTCATTCACTGTTGTTGTAACATTTGGTAATTATATCTCTAGCTTAGTCTAATTTATCTTTGTGTATATTGCATCTATAATTAAACATGTTAATTTCTAGAGAAACACACCAATACTTTGTAAATTGATCATAGCATATAAGGACCTGTTTTCTTCACTGTGTGGATATTGAAAATTTTCATAGAATAGGATTTAGAGAAGACAACTTTCTTAAGTTTTCTACTTGCTTCTTTTATTAAGTTTTCTACTTGTTTCTAAGTCATATTTTCCTCACACATGTTTCATATAAGAAAAGTATACCTTTAACTTTCAAGGATTTACTAAAAGAGTTTTGTTTCTTAATTAGTTGTTCATAATATCTTTTTTCTGTTAAAGTCATTTGCTTATGGAATAAATCACAATGTTTACTATCACCTGTTATTGGACACTCCTTAGTTTGCATATATTTGTGGAAGTTAAGTTAGATCTAATTCCATTCAGTTTCTTTACCTCATTCAAAATCCATTTTGACACACCTCCTTCTCTAGTGTCAATAACCATGAATGCATATCCTCAAAACAATCAAGGACAGTGGAGCTAGATAAATTGGTTCAATCACTGTGTATTTGTCAAACCACCTGTACAGTTTAGTTATTGGGTTTCTTAGATTAATTAAATAATCATAATATTGTATTACATAACATAATCTTTCGTAAGAGTTCTAATTTTGTTCCAAACCTTTCTAATTCACAGATTGAGAAGCAGAATAGTTAGTACAGTGTAAAGAAGTAGTTTACTTTCTTAGAATAGTGTTATTTATAAAATACGCAGTTTATGGTTGATAGAGTAGAGTAGTATAGCTTGATACTGCTCTAATCTAGTACACGTGTCTCAACCTAATTATCTTAGTAGTTGAATTTCCATTGTTTGACTCGGTTTTTCATTTTGAAATATCTTCCGATCTTTTCTTTATTAAAATATTTCCATGACACCTTAGGAACCTTTCTACCTTCGCATATATTTTGTATCAGCTCTAAGATTACAAACCTCAGTCGATAACTGAATATTTGGTGAATTAATTAAGACATTATAACACCCAACATGGTCCTAAATTAAAAAACTATTAAATACAATTCTTGGATGCTGACATTATTCAATGAAAATCAAAGAAAAATCTCTAATCTTGAGATTCCATATTCCAAATTTTTTTTATAGAAATTCAAAATTGGGTTTCAATTTCCTATTCTATAAGTAATTTCTCACTTTCAACTGGATACCCATGGGTATTCTTAAGAAAACCTACAAGTACTTTCACCGTTTGTACAACAAATTTGTTGCTTCTTTCTTCTATAAATTAAAACGAGTGTGGATATGGGAAAAAACATGAATATTTTTTTGTAAAAATACCAAAAAATGTATTTCTTGGTTTCCTAATAGTAACAAAACATAAATGTTACTGGTAAGAATAACACTATAGTTTATAAATTAAAAATAAATTAAAGAGAGACCCTAAAAGGAGAAACTCAAAGAGTTCTCTCAAATGGGGTCACCAATATGTTAGAGGGAATAATCCCAAGGGTTTAAGGAGGAGCATTAACAAAGAAAAATTAAGATTCCATACTTATTTCTAGACTCAACAAGTTATTAGATATATCTCCCTAAGAAAGATATTGTTACCTTTATACAAATAGTTTTCCTTTGCAAATCCATTTCTTGCAAACCTGAGTACCTTGTTCACTATTCCAATTTTTTCTCTTGTCCTACACACAAAACACAATAACCAAACTTCCTTAAATCCTTATGGTCATACAAATGTGTATCATATTAAACATATAAATCTATTTATGCATTGATTCGAATTAACTACAAGGAAGTTAATTTCAATTGAAAATATATATTATATGCCAATGATTCAATTGCAATCAGGTGGGTGGGGCAGAGAAGATACATATTCATAATTTATTAAATAATAAACAACAAATACAAATGATACCTGATAACTTGTTGTTGTAAACTTCATCACATGAGTTTAGGTTCCTCTTGACTAGTTTTCTTATTTCCTAATATTATGTCGATACTTACTAACTTTACTCCATTCAGGAAGTTTAGGCCCAACACAAAGCTAACATAAAATTTAGAACCAAGGGAAAAGAGGGGGTGATAAAGAAAATAGTGTGACTACTCCTCAATCTACTCATCCAACATTTCCTTGTTGACATAAATATTCATGTGTATTTGTCATCCCTTAAATCTCTTAGTTATTGGAGAAAAGTTGGTTTATATAGTCAAAGTTGGTATATGGTTTGTACATGTGTACAATATATGTGTATTCCACTCAAAACCCATATTTTTTGGTGCATTCCGCATATTTTTTAGGTAGTTTTGAGGGTGCTTGTGAAGTAGTGAGTACCCATGAGTTGCATGAAGGGAATTTGAGGGTGTAAGGAAAAAGACATTAAAACTTATCTAGAGGATGTGATTGATGAATGAAAACATAAATGTGGCCTAGCTCTATTTGCTGGACAAGGGTGAACAAATAAAGATATAACACAAGAATATGAGAAGGGGAGATGCATAAGCTTCCATTATCACATTGTTTACTTTTTGATGACCAAATATGATCACAAATTCATGATTTTCTTGTTAAATTGAACATCAAATCACAAAAATGATGTCAACATCAAATTCTTGATATGAAGTGAATAAAACTCAAATATTTTAATATCCAAATAACAACAATGAATTGTGTAAATTTTTTCCACACAAGCACTGACATATTTAAGTATCATAACATATTTTCTCTATCTTAGAAAAACGACATCAGTAGCTCCATTCCAAATTGAGGAATGTGACTATATGTCACACAGAAAACATCGTTCATACAAGCCTAAATCATATATTTACATGGAAATGGGATTCCATTACTTTTTGTTGTTGTCTTTCAAAAACCTTTAGTTTTAGTTGATTTTGTAGGTCTCTAGAGAGTAATAAAGAAAAGGTCTAAGAGAACCATTGGCCTAATGATCCTAAATCCAAAAACTAATAAATACAATTTTGGATGCTGGCACATTTAAAATGGTGGAACTTTGGTGACTTTCAACAGTATTTGACTAAGGGTTGCTTCTATGTTGAATTTTGAGCTACCTTACGGTACATCAAAAGGCTAGTATTTAAGTAAATGCATGCACTCTTTTGGTTTAAGGTATTTCAAAACACAAAGTTACTATTTTCAAGTATATTTCTTAGAAGAGAGTTGTTGGTTTGGTAAAGTTCCACAAAGCCCTAAATTAATAAAACAACCAATGAAAAAAGAAAGAAAATTCATGTAGAGGAATAAAATGTAAAAATAACTAGGTAATATACCACTCATTCCTAATGATAAATATCTTAATATAGTTCATGTTTGGTTAATCTTGACTTGGTAAAATAGTAATTAGATTAATGTTTATTTGGTCATTAATGGATTTACTGTTGGTGGTTTATAGGTCCATGGTTTTGAGTAACCCATGGTATTGGTGTGCGATGAAGCCTATTTAAATGATTAAAGAACTCTATTATAAATTGCCTCATATGGACAGTGTTGGCCATATTTTCCAAGGGAAACAAATTATATCTTTTGAAGATTGGTTTTCTGGTAAAGGGTTTTTAGGGTAAAAATATCATGTTCATATTGTGGCTTCTTTGTGTTTTGTTATTCCTCTCTCCATGTCCATAAATTTTAATATGGTATTGAAGCCATGCTTTCGTCGATAAATATCTAATGAGACAAGCCCTAGACCATATACTTTAATGAATATGCATTGATGCAAAGCATTGGTAGAAAAAACACATAAATGATAGCATATGAAGAAGTAATGACTTAAGGAGTGCTTGATTGGTTATTGTATTTGGCGTATGAACGATGATAGCAATGAAACATGCTTATGTTTCATAGTGTCACAAGCTTAGGCATACAATTGTAATCATTTTATGGAGTTGGATATAATTACATATGCAAATGGGAATATTGATGTAAAATCATTTAGGCATGTCACTGAGGTGAAGTCTATATATAGACCTAGGTGATTGTTAAGGGGGACATGTTTTATTCCTTGATAATTGATTATAAACTTTGAGGGGGGTATGTGTTCACCCCAAGTGAAGTTTAAAGTGGGGAATGTTGGTTAATATTGACTTGGTAAAATATTAATTAGATCAATGTGTATTTGGTCATTAATGGGATTACCTTTGGTTGTTCACATGACAATTGTTTTGGATAACCCATGGTATTGGTATGTTTTGAAGGATATTTAAAGGCATAAACAAATCCATTGTAAATGTCTAATGTGGTCTATTTGTCCAGATTACCTAAGGACAACAAAATATATATTTTGAAGGTTGGTTTTCTTGATAAAGGATATCATGGTAAAAATATATTGTTCATGTTGTGTCTTCCTTGTGTTTTTTATTTCTCTCTCCATGTTAGTAAATTTTAATATTTGATTCACCACATGACACCTCTACATATTATGCAATCGAGGGATAAATTAGTCGTTGCACTAAGAGAAGCAATGCTTATTCTACAACTGAATATTGAAGAGATTGTAGTTTCTATTCCATGTGTGTAATGTTTACATCGTCATATGTTGACCCAATATGATGTTATACAAAAAAAAATATAAAATAGTAATTATGTGGATTATTTAGAGAATGAAATAAAGGCATAAATATAAAATGGAAACAAACACACAAAGAGGTTGCAGAGAGCACAATAGTACAACAAAAGAATGTAAACTACAAATCTATAAAAATTAGCTAGATTGGTTGTAGCTTATCTCTAAAGGGAGATGCATCGGCTACACTCAATTGAAATAAGACCATTATAAGAAGTCAAAAATTAGTATAAAGTTGTTAACCCTAAAATGAACCCCCCCTAAATATCCAAAACCCTAATCCTAGAAGATAAAGTGGCAAAAATAAATGTGGTCCCTAAGGAGTCTAGTTGGTACTTCAACTTCCCAGGGTCAAAACTTCCACGTACAGACTCTATTTGGGGCACATAATATCCCATTGGAAATATATTGAAGAGAAGAAAAATTATGATCAAGGATTAGGAAATCCTTCAAAAACCCTAAACCATTGAAGTGCCAAAAACCATTGTTTAGGTCCTCAAAAGTGCCCCAAAATTTTAAGAACTAAAAAATTGTAGAAAAACTACCAAGATGAAGAACAAATCTGAGTCAATGGAACAAGTTGGTGGCCACCAGTATCCACCTAGATCAATTTTTTCCCCTTAGGAAGTAATGGTCCCCATTGCATCAAATTCCTCTATCATATGTGGAAATTGTTTTCAAATTTGGCTTTTGATGACCCACTTCCCTTTGTGAAGAAGTTGTCCCACTTTGACCACTTGATAGAGTTGTATGTTCTATTGGTGGGTTCCCCTTTGTGGATGTATTTGATTCAGTCCACTATATATTTTTCAATGTATTCAGGATTTATTTATTTATGGTACAAGTTCTCTACCACCTTCAAGGTGTCCAATATATGTGGAAAATACAGTCGAATGAACTCCACATTAAAATTTGGGTGCATGCCAAGAAAAGGGGGAATGCTTAATTCATAATCACTCTCACCCAGAACCTTTGTTATGGTGTATGGGCCATATCAAACTAGTCTTATTTTCTTGTGTGGGACCATGAGATTCTCTTTCTACAAATGCAACCATACCTTATCACCGGGCCTAAATTTGTTTGGAACCCTACGTTGGTCATGTCGTTGTTTGTACTTGGAATTGGATTTTTGTAGGATATCATGAAACTTATGTTGGATCTGTTGGATACATTAAAAAAATTGTGTTCTCTATCTTCCTTAGTTTGAGAATTGGATGAATATTTTGATGCATGTTAAATGGGAAGAGTTACATCAATGTGAGTGATGGTTGAACCCAAATATCTCTTGAAAATGATGTGATCAGTAGAGCTATAGAGGGTTATATTGTAGCTATGTTGAACATATGGAAGGTTCTTATCCCATTTACATGGATTCTTGGAGTTATAAATTCATAGTATATGCATAATCATCTTGTTGACCACCTTTTTTCTCCATTTGTTTGGGGGTGGAAATCACTCCATTTGTTTAGCTTAGTGTCCATCAATGACCACATGATAGAGTAGAAGGTACTAATGAACCTAGTATCTTTGTCTAAAATAATGGTATATGTGTTGGATTCATTCCTTTTATCAACCCAAGTTCAGGTCCTCTATAGTCAACAAAGACACAGATATCGACTCGACAGTGCAGAGCTCAGTCAACACCACCTGCGATGCAGATGCAGTGTCACCAGAGATATCTTTATGGAGAACTACCAGAACCAGATTTTTGCATTTAGGTGGGGATTTCTACTCTTGGTGTACCTTATTACAGCACTCTCCTAAAGCCAAGGGTTATACTTCCTACTCCTTGTCTATTTATTCAAGTTAACAGGCTATTGAATTTTCGACACATCTTGCAGCATTCAACATGAATGTCATATCACAAATTCATTCAATAAGTAGTGCAACATGTACATACATGAGATTATTCATAAACAGAAGGTATGTAACACATTCAAATATACTTATTCACAATATGCATACATTCAAAATAAACATACTCATCACATACACATAAGGGCAACATTTAACGTGGAAACCCATCTGGGAAAGACCACAAATGCGCTCTTCATCTGGCATGAGAAATATATCAACACCTTTTTTCTATGCACTCAACTTGTAGACTCTATTCTAGGTATTATTTACAACTTATACATGCTTCTCTCCACTCAGTCTCTCTATTATTAGATCTCTAAATTTTTCTTCTCCTTCAATCCATCGTCGATCCACACACAACCTGGATCAAATCTCTTCTCTACAACTCTACAAATCTACTTCTTCAACAACTAGGACGGGATCCAGAGGGAGACCAATCCACACACAGCTTGCCTTCTCCCTTTTATAAGCTCTTACATGTCATAATAAGCTTAATTTGTTATCTGACAGGTTTTCATTCCTATTCTCATACATTCAGTTACAACTGATAGTATGCACTATCGACCCTAAAATAAAAAATATGCTTTGTTACCCAGGCATGCTTTATTATAACTAACTTCTTACCCACGATCACTTGAACTTTCCCTTTCAACTGTTGTACTCTTATTCTATCGTGGTTCCTTCCATCATAATTTCTCTCATCGCAACTCCTCTTTTGTTGCAGCTTCCTCTCTTGTGCGACTGAAATATTCATATTCCCAAGCATAATTCTGCTCGAATTATACCTATCTTTTCCTAGGGCCAACCCTATGGTAGCCCAAATTGAACCCAAACATGCCCAAATAATATCTTAGATGTGGCTTCTGTTATGATACTCTTATTTCATGGTTCCATAATGGATAGCTTAGATAAATGATCAAGAAACAAAAAGACATAGTCATTTCCATGCGTGGTAGAGGGAAGACTTGACACATAAAAGAGGGTTAGGTAGAGTAGGAAGACCTAGTAGTAATTTCCATGGATATTGATTCCCAAGATTATCTGGGGTAGGTAGAGGAATGTACAACCCCTAATTCTAATGGTAGGTTTATTGATAACGCTTTTGTATGTACTGTTAGATCTTTGGATAATAAATATACTTTGTAGTATTTCTACGATATTATCTATGCCAAAATTTCACATCAATTGATTGTAATGTGCCTCCCAAATTAGCTTCTCACACTTTCTTGAAGGAACACAAGCATGGATTAGGTGGCACATAAGTGCATATTAGAGGTGAAATTCTGGAACTTGTTGACCTACACCTCGTGTTCGATATGCTTTAGTGGAGTCAGGGTCACTGGAATACAAATGGGGCCACCCAGAGGTCTCATCTCCATAGGAGTTAAGAACTATGATCATCTCCACAACAAGAGGCCAACTAAGGTATTATGCAACTCGATTTATGCATCCCTTATTGTAATTAATACTTAAGTGGAATTGTTGTAGGTATGTGGACCACTTATGATGGAATTGTTTTGTATATTTCCATGCATCTGCATGAACTATATGGGTTCATGATAAGTGTGGATGATCATCTCTTTTCCAAAAATATAATGCTTCCATTATTGACATGCTTGCATAATGGAGTGCATCTCGTTTTAATAGGTGGGATATCTATGAATAACATTAATGAGTTTCTTGTTGTGATGGGTCACCGTATGTCCATGATGAGTGAGGAAGATATCTAAAGCATAGTCTAAGGCATCTATCTTAATCTCAAAATCTTGTTGTAGGTCTGATGGAGTAGGGCATGAAATTGAACAAAGGTGTTGTTTTAGAACCTAAAATGATTTATGTTGTGATGCACTCTAGGAAAAATGGATTTGAATCCACCTTCGGTCACGTGGATACAGGACAAAAAATGTGAGAGAACCCCAACAAAATCCTATAGTATAAGTTTGAGAGGCCCAAAAATATGTGAATCTATGTTATGTTAGGAGATGAAGTCAATATCTAGATCTATAATATTCTTCCCGTAGATCTCTTGATTAGGTCCACTTGTTTCTCATATGCATTGGGTGTGTGTGGCTATATCCCTTGAAGCAAACAATTCTAGACCCTTCTAGTGTACTTCAGTTCATTTTAGAACTATCATATGTATTTTATAAAAGTGGAGTGACTCCTTGACATTGTACTATGCAAGAGAGTAGAAGAAAGCATTGTAATTTTTTCCCGATTAATAATAAAATATTAAAGCTACCATTTATCCATGGTTTTACTTGCATATAGAAGGGTTTCTATGTAATTATCATGTTCTATTGGTAGTGTTGTTTTATTTTTCTTTTATATATTTTTCTAACATGTTAGAATCAACGAGGATAGCTAATTGTGAATGACTTGGACCTTGGATGGGTCCACATGCACCTCATGTTCATCCATGATGTACCTCAGATAATGGTATCGCTCCATACCAAACAATAATTTCTCCAAATTGGTGTATAACTTGTGTTTTCACAAGGTTCTTATGATATGTTGAAGTTTTTTCCCAAGTTTTGTTGAATATGAAGATGGAATCAAAATATATGAACACAAAATATTTTGTGAATGACCTCAATATACCATCCATCATCCTCATGAATGTTGCATTAGTCAAGTGAAAAGGAATAACCAACACTAACACATAATTTCTTTAGACTTTAAGGCTATCTTCCATACATTTGTTTGTTCAATTTGGACCTGGTAGGAGCATGACTTCAAATCATTCTTACTGAGGAACTTTACACCCTTATGCTGATGAAGGATATCATCAATCCATGGGATTGGCTATATAATATTGAGAATGATTTTGTTCAGGGATCTATATTAACACATTGTTTATATGCACCATCCTTCTTTTGCACCAACTCATGAGGGCTCCCACAAGGAGAGGAGCTCAATTGAATGTGGCCCTTTTAGATGAGCTCTTGAATATATTGTTTTATTTCCTAATTTTCTAGAATAAATCTTATGTGTATTGGGACATAGGTAAAGGAGAACCAATCATCAAATCAATTGAATGTTTAACCTAGTAATGAAAAGGCACCCCCTTATGCTAGGTAGATATATCTTTGTATTCCTCAACAATATTCCCCCCCTACTTCTATTGTCTAGAGAGGTATTGTGTTAAGGTTGTGGCAATCATAATGACCTTTTGTTCACCTTATAATTGAATCGTGAAAAGGACAACTTTCTTAGTTTGATAGGTTACATTGTTGCAATGATTTTCCGAGATCAATGAAATGGTAGTAGTTGGAATGACCTTAGGTACCCTATATAGTTCAAATCCCAAAGTAACAATGAAACTATATGCATTAGACTCATAAACATCGTGATGTTTCCACATATATGGTTTTCCTAAAAGAACATCACAAACCTCAAGTAGGAAAACCCAACATAATACCTAATCTTTGAAGGGATTGATGTCATAGGATAGGTGACATTGTTGATTGATGTAGATGTCTCATCCCTATATCAATATACTGATGGTGTATTTATCAGTGCCCCTTGTTGCTATGGGTGCACCAATCCTCATTGTTGGTTAAGGTGCATAGGTGCTCATATTTTGTATAATTGCATTAATGCTTCTTTACTATATGTGCATCTATGCTCCATGAGCCATGTGGAACAATATTATTTTGGGAAAAAAAATTGGTGCTCCTCTTTGGTGAAGGGCCATTGCTGCCATTCTCTTCTTTGGTGAAGGGCCATTGGTGCCATGCTCTTCTTTGGTGAATATGCACTAGTGTTGGTGCTCCTCTTTGGTTAAGGTCACNACCCCCACCTTAAACCCCTCATCCCCGCAATACCTGCAATATATTGGTTCAATTTTTGATAATTTTAAAACCCACAATATGAACTAACGTGATAGGATATTGGCCAACAAGTGAATCCCCCGCGGTTAAGGTGCACTAGTGTTGGTGCTCCTCTATAGTGAAGGAACAATAGTGCTTATATTTTGTATAAGCACAGTGGTGCTTATTTACTATAGGCATATCGAACATCCAGTATAAATATCTACAAAAACTTCCAACCATCAACAAAAAACCTATGTTAAAACATTTGTTAGCACCGCTACTAAAAAATTTGTTACCAATTGCAAAGGTTGTCACAAAGATTTTTTTGACAATTTTCCCTAATATTGTAACGCTAAAATACTCCTATAGAAGTTGTTATCCTTGTAGTTACATAATGTTTACCTATTCTTAATGTCCTTGTTTATAAATTCTCTATTATGAGAATAAGGAGATCAAACTCTATATTATACAAAATGCCCGAATTTGAGAAATCTCCTAATTAAAAAATACCCCTCTTGTAAGGGTTTAGAACAAGGATATAAGGCAAAAAATCTATATTAAACACATATACTTTAACACAGTTATAGTTTAAGGGTCGGTATCCCATCCACTATATTAATGATTTTGAGTCAATGCATGGAGTTTTTCCAACAATTCTTCTATCTTAAGTAGGGATATCACTAGGTGCCAATAAACTCAACTGTTGTGTGGAAGATAGCCTTAAAGTCTAAGGAAATTCTCTTGGAGTGGTTGGTAATTCCATTCAACTTGACTAATGCACCAATAAAATTCATGAGGATGCTAGATCATGTTCTATGTCCAGTCACCAGTTATTTTGAAATCCTTATATTCCACATAATTAGGGAAAACATCTTAATCAGATTCAACAAGTACTAGAATATTGAGGTAACACAAGCTATATTACAACCTAGTGAATTTCTCATTCAATATACATAGATTTCAATATGTAACGAACATCATGGATGAGTATGGTATCAAGTCAATTCTAAGTCATTTGAGACATGGAATTTTGAAGACACTGATGAAGTTTCACATCTTCTTAGATCTCACCAACTTTAACCTTCAGTTAATGTTGGATTTATATCATATTTCTTATCTGCTTATCTAGGTGACAAAGGGTGGAGCTAGAGCCACTTTTTTTTGGCCAAGACAACTATGATTCTTCTATATCAATAAAAATAATTCAAAATTTAGATAAACATCTAGAATTATTTTATTGGTATTGGCCTCAGACAACATGGACATTTGATGGTCTATAATAATGGAACACACTCTAATGTAGTTCATAGATACCACACAAATGAAAAATATATTTACTCAATTGTCTAAATTGTTAGTTATGGAAACATTATATTATGCAAAAGGAAATGATTACTCGATTCATGTAGATTAATGTAAATTTATAGAATTACCACCATTAAAAGTGGTGTATGTACCTTCAACAGTTCCATCTAAACATCAATTACAAAAAGGGAGGCATCAATAAAATTACACATCGACTCGATGAACCCATAAATTTGGCACTAATGAAAATCCTCAATTCTTATGGAGACAAGAATTCAAAGTGGTCCCAACTACATGACATTGATCATCATTTCCTTGCTCTATACTAGACATTGGTTGTAAGTAAACAAGTTTCCAACTTTTACGACCAATATGGATGCATGTGCCATATCAACAACCTTTTTGTTACTTTGGGAAAGTGTTAGAAGATAATTTTGGAAGAACATTATAGTGTGATGGAAGGGTATTACTATGTTAATAAGAAGATGGCAATGTTACAAAAGTAATTTTACTTGACAAATATCTAACAAACTATGAAATATATGTGCCATTTCTAAACATACAATCAAGAAGTAAATACATGAATCTCCTCTACCCACTTCAAATAATCCTTGAGAGTTAGTCTTCATGGATTTTATGTCAAGTATTCCCTTGGAAAATCATAGTAATTATTTTATTTTTATGGCTATTGATTAGTTCTATAAGATGGAGATTTTGACACATTGCAAGAATAGTATCGTAGCATAATCCACCGGTAAAATCTCCTTTAAGTGTGTTTGGGTTCATTTTGGATTGCCAAAGACCATTATTTATGATATGGGCAATAGGTTCCTGAGTATATTTTGGTCCAACCTTTGTACCATAATGGACACCAAATTGACCAAACCAACTACCTTCCATCGCAATACCAATAGACATACCTAGGTTGTGAACACGATAATTGTACATATAATCAAAATGTACAACTCAAAGAATCCACATAAATTGAATGAAAGCATTCCTTGTGTTCAACACATTTAAGATACAAATACTCATAGTAATATTGGACACAACCCTTTTTAGGTGTTCACGAGGTTCCAATCATTGGTCCTACTAGATGTAGTATTTATTGTTGCATCAATATGGGTAAATTCATACCATGCTTGACATGAATCATACAAAATAAAAACATGAACAAATATAGCACATCTAGCGATAAGTTCATGCTATTCTACATAAATAAAACACCTAGTACAAGTAGTGACATGAATCTTGACATTGGGTTCCACACAAGTCAAGGTTGGTGACAAGGTGTGGCTACACTTGAAAATTATTGACTCACATACCCAAACTTAAATATTCAAACACTCCAATATGGGCTAACATTATCATCAAATATATGGTTGATAAATATTTTGAATTCAATCTTCCACCCTTCCCTGACATGGAGGGAAAATACTTGGGACCTACATATTCCAATCATGATTACATTGAGTAGGATGTGGTATATTATATCATGGACACAAAGATGAACTGAAACCACCAATAGAACATCCAACTATATCAAGTTGTCAAATTTTGGAAACTACACTAGTGTAAGTGGTTTAATAAGGACCATTATAAACACTTGATAAAATGGCAACCATTACTTGCCAAAGAAAATTAAATAATATAGGTGGCTATTTGTAACTTCCACCATCTCAAAAATCATCGTGAACCTTGTTATAATTACAACAATATTGTATCCATTAAACTATTGACACATTTTTCGAGCCCTTCCATTCATTTTTGCCAATTTTTATGTCTTGGAAATTAGCTTAACAAAAACATAAATATAAAAATAATATTTGTATCAACCCAAATGAGGAAAAAAATGGTTTTTTACGCTAAATTTATGGCCTCAAGAAGTTGATTTACGAACTAGGTTTCTAAAGGCCCACATTCGTTTTGACAACTTACCTCCTAGGGTAAGGGTATTTAGAATTTACGGTTTTTTTTCTCTTAGGTTTTTTGGCACTATGAAAATATGTAGCTTCAATATATTTTTATGACATTTTTGGCATGAACATAGTCCTCATATATCTTCTTGGAGATAAGTTGCAACAATTCTAGCCACTTTGAATTTCTATGTACATTGTAGTGTTTTTCACCATTTGATTCAGTAAAAGAATTTGGTTTTCACTTTAATACTTTGATTCCAATACTATATATTCTATTGCAATTGCAATATTGTTAGGTTATTTGTTGTTTAAGGGTTAACATTCACATTTTGCTGATGCAACAAATAATCTTGACTTCAAAATGCATCCATGTTTGGTCTAGATAGTATGGAAAAGTACTTAGAAATATAATTGAATTTTGGATAAATTACAATTTCATTAGCTAAGTCAGTTTGTTTTACTTTTCCTTCAAAATTCACATAGTTGTGCATAAATAAATGGAATACTCATGCGATTGTTGAAAAAAATAAATTTGATTATATGAAGTGTGCAACCTTTGACACAATTAAAATTGATTACGGAGATATTCCCACATATGGATATTTTATGGTTTTCTACAAGGTGTACCATTTCTTCATTCAAAAAACAAAATAAAACCCCCCATTCACTATAAAAGGAATTCATTACTATTTTGAAAATCCTTTGGCCAATAATGGAGATATATTATTGTACTTCTTCTCAACTTAGGTTGGCCACTTTCCACCTATTCTTCTACATTTCCTTTTCATTATGTGGATATTGAGAAGAATATATTTGAAGGAAAATTTGTAATAAATATCCCTTGTGAGGAAAAAACCACAAATGAGAAAGATGGAACACAACCCTCATGCTAGGGATACTAAGGAGTACACCATTATTGTAGATTTAGCCAAATCACTTTGTGTCGTTGCAATTTTAGAGGTAATCCAAATTTTCATTACCGGATAAAAGGAATTATTGTAAGGATTTGAAGGTGACAATCCTATGGACTCCCAGTCGTTCATAATTTATTTGGAAAACATAGAACCTTTTTTCCTTATTCTATTGGTTTTCAAATTTCAACCAATTTTAGGAAATTCATGTTATTTTTTACAAGATTATAGCAATATAGATTAATTGCAAATAAAGAATAGGATGACTAGAAGAAATACAAAGCACAAAAACAAAGCACACAAGAATTTATCCTAGGAAACCTAATCGGGAAAAACCCAGCAACCTTCATATAGAGATAATAGAAACTGAGAGAAGAGAGAAGAAGAAAGAGAGAGAGAATATTTCTCTATGATACAACTACAAAAAACACTCTCCTTGACTGCAATAGTGCACCTTTCCACTAGAGAAACTTGTTATGTGTGGATGAAATAATGAGGAGGGGTGCCTCCTATTTATACAGATTTTCCAAGTGAAAAACTATCGAGGTCGATTTGACAATTTGACTACGACCGACCTACCTTGGGGAAATACAAAAATAATTTATTATTATTATTTTCTTGTGGATTATTTCCCTAGGGTTTACATTGATTCTTTCTATGGTTTGCATGAGTAAATACATCGGTATAATCTCATGTAAGAGGTACAATGAAATACAATACAATTACAATAAGAATAACTTTTGAAGTTGCACAAATTCCAACACTCCCTCTCAACAAGGTAGGTATTCTTCAAATATGGACATCATCAACATATGGGTATCTTCTGTACATCTCATATATCTCAATAATCTCTATACATATTGAAGGTTTTCATAAAGAATACAATCCACACAGTCCGTCGGTATATCTATCATCTCTGCAACTCTACACATCTGTTGGAGAGTACAACAATCAACATCTCATCTGTTATGAGTCAATATCTACCTGAGAACCTATATATGCTTCACATGGACATCTAATATAAGGTCATCTCAAGTGATGGTGGGAATTATCATACTCCAAGTTGAGAACCAGGGCTGGTGGGAATTCTCCAAAACACCAGGTTAAGAACCGTGATCAATAGAGATCACCAGTGTACATGACCATCTACTACTTGTTCATCTCAAGAGCTGGTGGGAATAATCCAAAGAACACCATATTGAGAATCTGAACATATAGTGTTCACTAGTGCACATGACCATCTATGTCCTACCCGTCTCAAGATGCTGAGAACCACGACAAGCAGATTCCACTTGTGTACACAATGTGTTAAATTTTCTTAATTTCTTAGATGTTATCTTAAAACAATTTTCACTAGTAGGATCACTGAAAGAACAACAAGCACAGTAACAAAAAGAACACAAATATTTTTCTTAAGGAAACCACAAGGGAGAAAACCCTGCAAAACTTCCCAATAATATAACTCAACCAAAGCAGTGTAAAACCCAGACAACTGCTTCTCTCTTATTTCTAGCGCACTTGTTCTTCTCTCTCTTGCAAACATGATTGAGTGAGTGTTTGAAAATCAAGGGGAGTGCCTCCCTATTTATATTTGTCACTTTACCTGACCTAGGACCTAATAGTTCCAACTTTTCTAACTGATGGGGCCAACTTGTCTAGCAAGACACCAAAAATAATATTTATTATAATGACACTTGGGTACTATTGACCCAAATTACATCTGAAGGTTTACAATGATTCTTTCAATGACTCTTACATGACCAAACTCATATCCTAATGGAGGAATACAATCAATACATATGGAATATATTTTTAAGTTACAATACTTTAACACTCCCTCTTAACTAGGAATGTATTCAACCAAGGTAGCAACTACTACCACAACTGTACATATGTCTGGTGAGTCTCTATATGTCATAAGAAGTTTTGGAATGCTATCATACATATTCATCATCGATCTCAGCATAAGAATAATGGATCATGTTCTGCAACATCACTCTGTGGATACTAGATCATCTTATGTGTGCACTGTATCATCTTCTACAACATCAGTATGTGGATATTGAATCATCTTCTGTCATATCAGTATGTGAATACTGAATCATCTTCTATGTACACTGGATTTTCTTCTACAACATCAGTATGTGAATATTGAATCATCTTCTATCATATCAGTATGTGAATACTGAATCTTCTTCTGCCACATCAATATGTGAATACCGGAACATCATCCGCAACATCAGTATATAAGTATTGAACCATCATCTACAATATCAATTTGTAAATACTAAAACATCATCTGCAACATCAATATGTAAATACTGAAACATCATCTGCAACATCAATATGTAAATACTGAAACATCATCTGCAACATCAACATCATTAGCGTGTTAGTGCTAAAAACAACAACATCAATAAATGATAGATGATCATTTGCATCACTAGCATAGAGATGTTGGAACATCATCATCAACAACATAAAAATGTTGAAACAATATCATCATCATCAACATAAAAAAGTTGAAACACCAACATCATCATCATCATCGGTATAGAAATACTAAAACTATCTCATCAATCATCTCAACAATTATCTCATCAACATCAATATGAAAATATTGAACCTGCTACATCAGTACAGGAATACTAAAACGTGACTGAAACTACCTCAACAATCATCTTATCAACATTAGTATGAAAATACTAAACCTGCTACATCAGTATAGGGATACTGAAACAATCATCTCAACAACATCAGTATGAAAATATTGAACCTACATATTTCCCACTAACAATCTCGGAGCAGTATGTTGGCGAGTTATCTGGTAGATCCATCCAGGAATTTTGTCTAACTTACTAACCCTTTCGATTCAACAGGCCTAGTCAGAGAAATGGATATTCCTGGGGACCAACAAGCCTTGTTCTAGCTTACTAACCCACTTGGGATAAATCGGTCTAGCCAGACATACTAATCCCCCTAGTATCAACAAGCCTCGTCTGAATTACTAATCATTTCAGGTCAACAAGCCTAGTCAGACTTACCCTACTCTAAGTTGAGCTACCACCACTACATCCTTCTACCATCTTCTTTCACTCCCTCTTTTGAGGGAGTTCCTTTTGTACTACACCAAGCTTGTCTTGAAAGTTTTCAAACTTTACATGAGATAGAGGCTTAGTCAACACATCTTCCACGTGTTCCTCTGTAGGAACATACTTGAGCTTTACAACTCCCTTGTGTACCATATCCTGGATGTAATGATATCTAACTTCGATATGTTTCGACTTGTCATGAAATACCGGGTCTTTCATCAACTTAATACAACTCTGACTATCACAAATGATATTAGTAGTATCTATCTCTGCATCCAATAATCATGTCAACATCTTGTGAATCCATACTACTTCACTAAAGGTTGAACATGTTGCAATGTATTCATCCTCTGTCGTGCTAAGTGCGATACTAGACTTCTTTCTACTGAACCACGAGATCATGTATGATCCCAAACTAAAACAACATCCTGATGTGCTCTTTCTACAATTGGCACTTCTTGCCCAATCTTAATCTGTAAATCCATGTAATATGATCTCGACACTTGATGCATATTTGAGACCATAGTCTAAATTCCCCTTTATATATCTCATCACATGATTTTCTCCAACTAGGTGAATGTGTTTGAGATTCACCATATATTGACTCAGAGTGTTTACAACAAAACATATATTTGGTTTTGTATTGGTTAAGTACATCAGAGAACCAATAATATGTCTGTATAAGGTGGCATCTACTGCTTCTGAAGTATCATCATTCAATAGCTTCAAATTTGCTGTCATCGGCCTAGTCACAGCCTTGCAATCTATCATCCCAAATCTCTTTAGGATTTCTAGTGCATATTTTCCTTGGTTTAGGAAAATCGCGTATGGATACTTACATACTTCAAGACCTATAAAGTAGTGCATCATTCCAAGTTCTTTCATCTCGAATTCTACAGCAAGATTCTTCTTACATTCGTTGATGGGATTATCTTCACCTGTCAAGAATAGATCATCTACATATAGTAGTAATATCATAAGTCCATCACCCTCAAATTTGTGGTAGAGGTTGGAATCTGCTTTAATATTGGTAAAGTCCAAACTCATCAGGAATTCATCGATTCTTCCATACCATGCTCTGGGTGCTTGCTTTAACCCATACAATCCCTTATTGATTTTCTTGATCATTAGTCTTGAAACCTTGCAGTTGTTCAATATATACTTCTTCTTCTATCAATCCATTTAGAAAGGGTGTCTTTACATCCATTTGATGTAACTTCCACTTCATATTGGATTCCAAGGCAATGATGGTTCTAATTGAAGTGTACCTGGATACTTGTGCAAAGGTCTCCTCATTGTCGATTTCTTCCTTTTGGGAGAATCCGCGAGCTACAAATCTTTCCTTGTACGTTTCTATACTACCATCTGTTGAGTGCTTTGTCTTGAAGATCCATTTCAAGGATACCACTAACTTGTCTTTTGGTCTTGATACTATTTCCCATACATCATTCTTTATAATGGATTTATATTCCTTGACCATTGCATCAACCCATTCCTTCTTCTTTGTTTCTTCTTCAAAACATGTTGGTTCTTTATCAACAAGATCACACATCAAATCCACATAACTAGGGTATGGATTTGGCTTCTTTCTTTCTCTGATGGTTCCTTCTAGGACACCATGTATTTTTGGTTCTTTGAGTACTTCACGATCCCAAGAAGGCCTTCTCTTATGTGAGATCATTTCACTGGGTAATTATTCAGGTCTCTAAGGTTCTATCATGTCATGATCCTCAAGTATCTATTCTTCTTCTAATTCATTCCTAACTGGTTTAGGACCTTCTAGAGCTCTGGGCGTTTCATGCTCCTCTTCATATTCCTTGTCTTTCTTTGATTTTCTGAAAGTTGTATCTTCCTCAAAGGTGACATCTCTGCTTAATTCAATTTGATGATATCCTAGGTTATAGATTCGATAATATTTTGATTGCTTACTATATCCTACAAACAATCCATTCTTTCCTTAAGGATCTAGCTTTGATATTTTCTCCTTGGGAATGTGTATGTATACCGGACAACTAAATATCGTTAAGTGATCCACTTCAAGATTTTCTCTAGTGAACATCTCTTCTAGAGTCCTGTTTCTAAGGGTACTTTGGGAAATTCTATTTTGAACATATATTGTTGTTCTGGCTACTTCTACCCATAGGTACATAGGTATATCTTGATCATGTATCATAGCTTTCACAACTTCCATGATAGATATATTATTTCTTTCTTCCACACCATTTTGTCGTGTATTATATGGAATGGTGAGATCCCTATTAACCCCCAGTTTCTTTGCAGTACTCATTGAATTCACTTGATGTGAATTCTCCTCCATTATCTGACCTTAAGATCGTGATCCTCTTTTTAGAGAGCTTCTCTACCAAGGCCTTAAAATCTTTGAACCTTTCAAACACTTTATCCTTCTTCTTCAGGAAATATATGCAAGTCTTGCGAGATTAGTCATCAATAAAGGAAGCATAATAAACATACCCGCTTAATTAAGTAGTTTGCATTGGCCCACATATATCTGAATGAATAATATCTAAGATCCATTTCGCTTTGTTGTCTTTGTTTGGATAAGGGTTCTTAGTATTCTTTCCTTGTGCACATCCTTTTCACACTCCTTCATAATATATCTGAATCTTTGGTAAAGCAGTCACAAACTTGCTCATAATTGGCAATGATTTGTAATGCATATGAGCAAGCCATTTGTGCCATAGCTCACATGGGATTATGGTACTAGTCATCAATGTTGAATCTACATGTCCCTTTAATTTGTAGTTTCCTCCTTATTCAACTCCAATGACTACTGCATCATCTATAGTTTTTCCTTTTGTCCACATGAGTACTTGATCTTCATCCACAAAAGCGACTATGAACCCTTTCTTATCTAAGGATGAGATAGAAATAAGGTTCTTCTTTAGTCCTGGGACATATAGGACATCCTTCATCTTCATGGACTTTCCAAAGTCCAACTTATAGGAGGATTCTCCCATTCCTTTGATGGGATATTGGTAATCGTCTCCAAGCATTACTTTGTGTGGGGACTCCTTTTTTACAAGAAACAAGAGTGAATCCTTGTAACCTGCCATGTGCTTGAAGGAACCACTATATACTAGCCAGGTGTCATTCCCTAGTGAAACTGAACTTGTGAGTGCAGAGATAAAGACATATTCTTCATGGGGATCTTCATTCTCCTTAGATTTCTCTTCATCTTCTTGATCACTGTCTTCAACTGCATGGGATTGAAATATTTTCTTATTCTTGAATCGTTCTACTTTCATGGGACAATTTATAGCAATGTGTCCCATCTTATGACAAGTGAAGCATTCATAAATCGAGAAGTATTTATTGGGATTCTTAAACCCTTGATTCCTTTTAGGAGGATGGTCATAACTCTTTCTCTTGTTTTTTCCTTTGGTATGGACATCCAAAGCTTGATCCTCATTTTCATTTAGCTTATCTTCTATGGTTGTTATTCTTTCTTCTTCTTGAACACATTCTTCCCATAACTGTCTGAACTTGGTTAGTCTTCTTCTTGAACACATTCCTCATATAAAGGATTCCCAATCTCTTGGATGACCATTCAAGGTGGTCATTACAATTTATGCTTCTTCAACCATATCATTAATAGCTTCCAATTGCTCCTTGATTTGAGATACTCTCGTAAAATATGATTACATGGTTTCTGATTTTTTATCCTTTACACTTTTGAGGTGATTACTCAAGGTCATCTTTCTATTGATGTTTCTTTCTTCAAATAGGTCAAATAGAGAATCAAACATTTCTTTTGGTTTCCTCCTTGAGCATACTTGAGTAATAAAGTTATCTTTGATGGAGTCAGCTATGATCATCTTAGCCTTGATCATATCCTTCTTATATTTGGACTTAGCTTCAGCTTCTTCTGGTTCTACAACTTCCTCCTTTATAAATCCTTTTAGATAATTTTCTTCTAGGATGAGCGTGATCTGATACTTCCATGCTCTGAAGTTTCCAGCACCTTCAAGCTTTTGATCTAGCTTGGCCCTCTTTTTCAACTTTTAACAAAAGGATAACTTCAAAAGGAAATAGAAGAAGTAGTACTTACTTGATGAATACAACTTATAATTGACCTACTTCGGAATCACCTAGGGTTTGAAGTAAAAACCCTAATTTTTCATTGGGATCACTTGTAAGGTTGAGTGATGGAAAATACGCGCCTTCCTAGATCAAGCTAGACTATATCTTTCTTTTCTTGAGATTGATGATGGAGTCTTAAGAAAAAATAAGCCCTAGTTCTTCCCAGCAACAGTGTTTGGTCCAAAACTGAAACTTCTTGGAATTCAATTCTATTTTCATAAAAAGATGCACCCTTCTAGGGCGGGTTGAGTGAGCCCTCTTTTATGGTTGATCTATCGAGGGATTTGTTGGGAGTAAGAAACACTAGCTAGGAGTAAGATTAGGTCTAGCCAAAACAATGGTGGGAAACCTCTGAAACTTGATTCCCTAGTTTCTTCTCGTAGTATCCTGTAGTGTCCCATAGTAAAAAATCAAAATTTCTAAGAATTTGGTTTCTCTTTTACCAAAATGTGTGCCTCCCCTAGCGTGAAGTTTCCATAGCTCTTTTTCTGCTGAAGAGATTAGGGAAGGCATTGGAAGGTCAAACCCTCGCTTCTGTAATGGCCTCTTCTAGAACCGCTATGATACCATGTTAGTTTTTACAAGATTATAGCAGTATAACTTAATTGCAAATAAACAATAGGATCACTAGAATAAAGGCAAAGCATAGAAATGGAGAACACAAGAATTTATCGTGGGAAACCCAATTAGGAAAAACCCAACAACCTTCGATTAGAAATAATAACAAATGAGAGAATAGAAGATAATAAAGAGAGAGATAATATATCTCTAATATACAATCCTAGAGAACATTCGCCTTGACTGCAGTAACACACCTCTCTGCTGGAGAAACTTTCTATGCGTGGATGAAATAATGAGGAGGGGTACCTCCTATTTATACTGATTTTCCAACTGAAAAAAATTACTGGGGCCGACTTGATAGTTTGGTTGGGGCCGACCTACCTTGGGGAAATACAAAAATAATTTTGTTTTATTATTTTCTTGTGGATTCTTTACCCAGGGTTTACATTGATTATTTCTAGGGTTTACATGAGTAAATACATCAGTATAATATCTTGTAGGAGCTACAGAGAAATACAATACAAGTACAATAAGAATAACTTCTGAAGTTGCACAAATTCCAACAACTCAAGATCTACTTGTGCATTATGGAATAGGGAAATTCCTCATGCATCATGTCCTTTGTAGTTTGAAATACAATAGGCTCTCTTGACCATGTTTCACCTATGATAAGGTTAAATGCCTTTGATGGAAGGATATTCAAACCATAAGTACTTTTTCCTAATTTAACTATATAAATAACTAGTTCTAGAACTAGCTTGATTGATGTAGAAGTTGTGGATGTCCCAATGGACTAAAACATGGTTACATATTTTGTCTTTTCTCTCTATAAGTCCCTAGGAAGGAAGAGTTGTCACCATTGATCTACCTACATTCTATAATTACTACCCATAATATAGACAATGTTATGTTTTGACCTTTATAGGTGGTTCCCAATCAATCCCTATATTTTTGGACGTTGTCCTTGGCCACTTCAAAGACTCAAGTTTTCTTGGTACATGCCACTTATCCCCCTTGCAAGTCTAATATGTGGCTATGTACCCAATTGTCATAATCTCCACACCCATTCAGAAATATCATTTGCAAAAAGAACCACCTTTTTAAAACTTAGGAAAAAATCATCCCAATTGGAGACAACAAAGCCATCTAATCTCTTGTTATCTTATTTTCATCACCCGATCCACATCCCTCACTAGATATGGTTTTCCACATTGATGAAGAATTCCATGATCACACTAGATGTCCCATGGGATGACCTCCATCATAAGTATAAACACTCTTCCCTTTAAATACATTATTTGGATCGAAACAATATGCACTTGAGTCCAAAGACTTCCTCCTAAGTGATGCTGATCCTTTCAAATTTTGATGGGGATTAGAAAATCAAATTGGAACTCGAACAAAAATAATTGTTAATATTCCTCAAATGCCAATGTATTATGAATGATAAGTTGGTAAATTATTGCCCGCTCTTAATGTCAAGTTATGTGTTCCAATCTCTCACAACAATTTCTTAACACTTTCCTAAAAGAGAGTTTATTTCAACATTATATTTACAAAATAAGTCCTTGTACTAAAATGATTTATAAATCCCCCCACACACAAAACCCAACGTATTTAAACCATATGAATCCACAATAAGTTTTTCTTTGTATTTTTAAATGCTACTTTATAAAAGCAGAAAAATTAAAGATAATTGAGGACCCACTTAAACCTTACAAATGCATTTTGGTGAAATACAAATGATGCATTCAAAAAAAATGAAAACCCAATACATTTATAAAAATAGTTTTTTACATTAACATTATGACATAAATACAAATAGGTAGAAAAAAATTCTCTTTTTCACCCATATTGTCAATTATTCATAAACATATTAGTTTAATTAAATTGATTATAACTACAAACTAAAATTGAAATCCATAACCAAACTTACCAATATTCGAATCTATACCAAAGTAACCAAAATTAAAAAAATTAAGTTAAAAATAATTAAATTGATTATAACTAGAAACTAAAATTAAAATCCATAACCAAACTTACCAATAACCAAACTAAAATTAAAATCCATAACCAAACTAAAATTGAAATCCATAACCAAACTTACCAATATTCGAATCTATACCAAAGTAACCAAAATTAAAAAAATTAAGTTAAAAATAATTAAATTGATTATAACTAGAAACTAAAATTAAAATCCATGGAAAAAGTAACCAATATTCGAACACATCTATGCTAAAGTAACCAATACTCGAGAATAATTAAATTAGTTATAACTACAAAAACTAAAATCGAAATCCATGGCCAAATTTACAAGAAGATAGTTTTAGAAAAGAAGTTGTAATAACTAAACACCCACTCAACTACCAACCATGAAATATTGAGTACTTTATTTATTTTTAAATAATGTTTTTTTTGTTGGTATGCCAAACTAACACATATTCAAATAAATAATAAAATTGGTTAGAATTACAAACTATTTCATGGGTAAATTTAGGAGAGGAGTTGTATTAGCTAAACATTTATTCAATTATCAATCATTAATATAATATGAGTATTTTATTTATGTTTACGTTAACATAGATTTATCTAATGAAATCTACTAAGAAATGAGAAATTAAATCTCTTAAAATGCAAACTTTTTTTAAATAAAAATGTCAAAAAATGTGCAATATAATTTTTATGGTTTTAATTTATCTAATTTGTGCACATATATATAGATATAGATATAGATATATAAATAAAATATGTTCTAAATAATTTAAATTTAAAAATGAATCGATATGTTATTTTTAATAATATTTTATTATTTTTTATAAAGGATGCATGTCATCTCTAGAATAAGTATGGAAGGAGTTACATATCTCTACCTTGCTTGGTTATAGAATAAGTCTATACAATAATGTTGATTTTCTTTTTAGTGTATTTCATATTTTGTACTTTGACTCCCTCATAATGAGGATTTGAGATGTATATTATGTTGTAATTTTTGTTTTGTTTTTAACTTGGACCCTATAATGTTTTTAAATTTTAAATTTGATATTGTCTTTTATTTTTATTTGAGATCATTTATTTTGTTTATTTAAATATTATGAAAATTTAAGTCTTTTAGTTTAATTTCATTTGTGTTTTTTTTCTTAATTTTATAAAGAAAATTTATCAAAAGTTCAATGATTAAACTTTCATTTATTTTGAGAATCATCGCATGATCCATTGTAAGGGGTGGGGTTTCCACCTTATATAAAAACTTATGGGAGTATCTGAGTATCATTGCATGATCCATTGTAAGGGGTGGGGTTTCCACCTTAAATAAAAACTTATGGGAGTATTATTATGGGAGTATTATCACATGATCCATTGTATTCTGAGGGGTGGGTTTCCACCTTATATAGAAACTTATGGGAAGAGTTTTCAATTTCCTAGATCCATTGGATTATTTTGGGCGATTTTATTTTTAATGATTAAATTTCATTTGTATTTTTAGTATTATCACATAGTTTATTAAGGAAAATTATATCATATAATTTTAATGATTAAATTTCATTTGTTTTGAGTACTATCATATAGTTTATTAAGGAAAATTGTATCATACAACTTTAATGATAAAATTTTATTTGTTTTAAATATTATCACATTGTAACACACCCAATTTCTACCTTAACATCTTTGAAGAAATAGGGTATAAAAAAATTTCTTACACACCTTTTAAACTACCAAGAATGTTAGTGTAGATGACTAATTGTCATTATTAATAAAGAACAACTCAATATTCATACACATAAAAAGATATTTAAATTGCTACACTATTATATCATCTGAAGAATAACAACATAATCCTCTTCAAACTACTCTCATTATAAAACCATATTTGGCATTATATATAACCTCCAATTGAATGCAACAAAATTGGGATCATTTTCTCTTATTCATATACTCATAATTGTCTTCATATATTCACTAAATATAATTCTAGTCTTACATAATATCTTAAAGCATTTGTCCATTCTTCCACACCTATACATTAGAAGCTATAACAATATTCTACATTGATCCAACAACGTGATAATATTCTTCTTACAAGGTATTAATCTCTTTAGCTTTAAAATCAAAATATTGAACCAAAAGGGTGTGAGACTACTCAAACCTCCTAGATATTGTCCCACACATAAAATCTTAAATGTATAATTATTGTGAGAGATTATTTCATGAACATACTAAACATTGTCCATATATAAAATATATCATTTATTGTTCATTCATCATTCATGATAAGAGACAACTATTGCTCTAATTTCTCTTAAGACATAAACAACCGTACTCTTCTTATGTGTAAGGCCCTACTTTTATATTAGATAATATCATTAGGTACAATTAAGAAAATGACTTCTTTTAGTAACACGGAATTACAGAGCTTTATCTCGGTTCTTTATGCAATACAAATGCAAGAGAGAGACCAATATATGTGGTTCACCCCAACAAGGAATACCCCCACTAAGAATTGTTACAATTACTTCCATTTTTCCACAAGGTCTTTTTGTAAAGAAATCCATTTAAACTTGAACATTACCTTCTAAAACAATTCAAAATCTCCATCCAAATGAAAATTAAAAAAAGATTATAAATATAAATTTACTAGAATTCCATCCCCTCTTATTTAGAATATATATATATATAGACTTAGTCATTGGTCACCAACTTAAATCTTTCATAAAAAAAAAATGAAGTTAAAGCATCAAGGTTCACAATACTCACATTAATTAAAATCATTTTAATTTTAATTATATAAATTTAACTTATAACCAATAAACTCTTCTTTTCTGCATAACAATATATGCTTAACAATCATTCACTTACAATTTCTAATCTCCTTTTTAGGAGAACTAACAATTCATATTAACCATTTAAAGAATATATATAATTCCAAACTTACATGATAACTAAATATTCGATTTGATAACTAATTATTATTTTACGTGTAATCTCACTTTCTCCAACAAATCAAGAAATTGCTCTTAACACTGGAAATTACCTAAAGGTGATTAAAGAAAGTTACTTTATTCCTTAACAATAGAAGTTGGACCTAAGATAAAGAATTTTGTAACTTTCCAACAAGTTAAATAAATTTGTTTCTTATCAATGGATTTATATAACGCTTCTATAGCTTCTTGACCTTGGCCCACAAGTGGCAATCAACAAACTCCTATATAATTATACTAGCAATTGCCCCAAGGAAGGTGCAATAATATGCCATTAAGGTAGTTGTTAGCGGGTAAGCGAGGAAAAAAAGTGTAACATTGAAGTGAGCCAAAAAAAAATGGATCACTTCAATGTATTGAAAAATCAGAAAATTAACAGTTTAACAGTACGTTATAGAGTGAAGATGCCATTGCATGGGAGAAACATATATGATGAAGAAAAGAAGCCAATGTGTAGACATAATCTGGAATTACTTGTTGTCCATGTGGTTCCAAAGTTCATAATTGTGCTAGCATAGGTTGTCAAAGCAGCTTGGAAAACAAGCATTTGATGACGGTTTATATAGTTCTAACTTCTCACATTAACAAAAGTCGTGTTCAAGGAGTAGACATTTTGGCCAAAATGGTACAAATTTGAAGACATTTCCTACACTTCACAAATACAGAAAAGAACATCAAGAAGAGTAAAAGCAAAGATTTCAGTATATATATACCTTTGATAGATGATTGAAACAATTGCAAACAAAGTATTTATCAATAATTACATCTCTAGCCAAAACCTGTAGATTTTGGAATCTTGACAAATCTGCAGATTTTGGAATCTTCTGCAATGGAGCCTGGAGGTACTGTTGAGTCTCCGGGAGATTTGGCAGTTAAATTTGGTGCCCATGAGGCAACAGATTCCATAACTAAATCCTTGTTGCATTTTTTTAAAACCTAAAAAATACAAGAAAAACCACACTATATCAACCCATTTTTGTCATAAAAGTATACTAGAAACAATTCTTACACTCAAACATACAAATTGAGGTTCTGGTTATCCATTAACTCTTTGCATTTATGTGGACAGATGTGTAGCCATGGATTGAATCTAGATGGTGCATCAGCTATATTAAACTGTACACTAACAGTCCCAACTCAGGTGAATCTAATATGCACCTTGCACTAGAAGGAAACCTTGCATTCATAGGTTCAAATTGAGGGTGCAGTGATCCATCAAATTTTCGTGTTTGTATGTTCCACTTCCTATATGTGTGACAGTGCATTGACTCTTGTGCATTGGATACATTGAATAGGGTCATTAGCAGTCTAAATTCAGGTGACTCTAATATGTACCTTTCACTGGAAGCAAACATTACATCCACAGATTCAAACTAAGGGTGTGGTCATCCATCAATTTTCCATGCTTGTATGTGCCTAAATGTGTAATATATGTGTATATACCTAGAAAACCATCTAAATTGTGATATGCACCATACCCAATGGACATGTTCAAATTGTGATATGCACCATACCTAGCAATTGCCCCAAGAAGGTGCAATAATACGTCGATTGATTGTTGTTGGAGAGTGAAATAAGAGAAATAGAGAAATTAAAACCATTTAAATGTCATATATGTTGTTAAAAGTTACTTTTCACATTATGTTGTTAAAAGAGAGCTTTTTTTTAAAGTCTTGTGAAGCATTTTAATTCTAAATTAGAATGTATTTCCATCAAAATGTGTTCATTATTAAACACACTACACATATACACCACAAATACAACATGGATAGTATGATATGTTTGCACAAATATGTCATAAACAATGCTACATTGTTGTAAATTTATATTGGTAAGCAACACAATGAACATGCAAAAAATGTGTAAAGTGAGGATAGAGAGAGAAAACACATAAAACCGACAACCTAGCAATAAGTGGCTTCCTACTTCTCATTCTCATTCTCAATTTCTCACTTCAAAAACTATAATTTTGTGTTTATATTATCCTTATTTAATGAAACCATTATAACAAACAAGATGATGAAAATCACAATAAATACAATTTATATATTCACTTGTACATCAATCCAAACATCATAAATTAATAACATTTGAGATTCAAAGTACAAACAAAGGTTTATAAAAAATAATACAAATTTCCTTTAATCCTCCATTACTCTTAAATCCGTTGTCAATTTACTTTGTCATAGAAATTGCTTTAGAAAAAAATACCACAAAGCCTCTTTTAGCACCTTCATTACTCTAATTCCATTGTAATTTTAATATGTCCCAAACCCAACCAAGTCTATGTGGACTTTTGACTCTAACTTGGCTCTCATCCAAGAGGGTCGAATATACATATTCAAGAGATGTTGTGTTTGCAAAAGATATTTGAAGATACCTTTGAGATAAAATATCCAATGGAATTGCTATTAAAAATAAGTTGTGAACATCACATGGTGGAAGTAGCAAGATATTAATTTGTGTATTATCATTCATATTAACATTGTGAGACAAAAAAATATTCAATGAAGTGCCAAGCCTATTTTTCAAAAGAGGGTGATACAATTTGCATTAATGGATTTATTACATGGAATGAGACACAATGAAAACCTAATCCAACAATATCACAATATCACAATGCATGGTAAGGTGAAATTGGATTCAGAAGTCAAAATTTGCAACATCAATTTTCAGTTCTACAATGAAAACCTAAATTCCAATCTAATCCAATAATTCTGAGAAAATGTACAAGTATTGGAAAAAAATGAAAAGAAAACAAGATTGTGTCCATTGAAGAATGCAAATAATTGCCAATGTGTATACTGATAACTAAATAAAATGAACATGGGATTATCTGCTTCTTTCCTTTGTAATAATGCATTCATGCATTTGTAGAAATATGTAATAATAATTGTGGAAGAATGAATGAAATAATGTGTGTAATATAACATAATAAGAATGGTTGGAGGGGTAGGCCATGGATAATTCATCAAGTGAATCAGTTGATGAAGTGAAGCAATCTCTGATCGTGAGGGCTCATTTGCATTATGGAGGCATCTCCTCGAATAATCTCTTGGTGTCTCCACAATAATTGTATATCATGTAGTTCTTTTACACCCACTGGATCCTCTGCTCTTGCTTGGAGTCCAAAATATCATTTTCAAAAGAGTTAGAAGAACTAATAGCATTGAAGTTGTTGAATGATGCAACAAAGGAGGATTTAGTCCAGTCGGTCTTAACAAGTCCACCTCTGGTTTCCCAATCATTTTCATTCCACATGCTGGATTATATCCTCATTTCTTGGTTGTTAGGATAATTATAACTCACATCCACTCCACCCAACTCTTCATCTTTGTTCTTGAACACTCGAATTCGAGTTCCATCAACATAAAAAATGAATAACAAACATGCATTTATGTTATTTTGATAGATCGTATTGTATTGTATGAATGAATGAATGTAGAAAGTGATTAGAATACATACATACTTTGATTTGGTGTCTAGAACACAAAGTTTCTCTTTAGAATCAAATACACCCAATTCCACAACATGAACCTCTAATTAAAACATGAGTTTGCAACATGTTTTCAATTGAGGAAACAATTACATACTAATATGTCCCTATTCCAGTCTGGAAAGAGCACTATTACGCCTATCTGTTTCTAGATGAAGCAAATTCAGTTAGAATACAATGTGCCCATCTTTGATAGAATTCGTTTTGCAAGTTCTAACTTCCTTAATGGACTTGGAAAGCTCATAATATTTATGTCTAAATCTTTGTTTGTTTTAAATGTATCTTTATCAATTATAGGTTCATCAAGATCCTCAAAATCATGTTTTCTTCAAGGGAAGAGGAGGGCCAAGATTTTGGACTTATGCATAGTATAGAGTTGATTACATACATATACATTTGCACAAAGTTGATGGGTTGTGGCATGGCACACGTGTTTTGGTAACATCTACAATCACTAGTTTGAAGAATATGTAGAAATGAATCTTCTAGAATCCTTTTCCTGCAATTATTACGGTTGATACACTCTTTTTCCCAATATCCATAACAGTCACATAATTGAAAACTGTATAGGTTACAGAATTAGAGAACACACGGCATGCTATCATTTAAAGATATATTCTATGGACACTCACATAATGTAATCCACATGGGATTTTCTTTAAAATTTATTGTTCGATCTATGCTAGAGGGAAATTCCATGGAATAAACCATCATTGTTGTGTACGCCTAGAATTGCATTGCAAATGCCTTTATCTTTTGCATCATACAACAGACTTCCAAGCATAGGAAGACCAAATTTCTCTAACTTCAATAGGTGATGGTAGCTGCCTCTAAAAGGTAGACATGAATGTAGGAAGATTCAGTAAACACGGACTCGGTATTCAAGAAAGCATAGAAATCAGATAAAGGAGTTCTAGTAGCGTTGTTCGATCCAACTTGAATGAAATTGAAGATATGGATACACTAGATGCAAAGCAAGAAAAGTCATGTGGATTCAAAGAAGAATTTTGTATGAACATGGTATAATTAGAAATATAATCAGGTAGATGTAAGAAATCAGGTTTGTTTTCAAGCAAACTGTAAAAAATGTAATACATGTTATTTCAAGCTCATATATGGTACGTGTAATAGTTAATTTATTGGCGATTACCCATTCCAAAGTAATAGAATGGTACTAATTAGAATGAAATATTTTTAAACTAATATGGTTTTGATAGTAGTAATGAATATAATGCTAAATACATAGAGATTGAGTCCAAAATTTCATTCATTGGTTACGAACCAGTGCTTTTTTTTTACAGTGAATGGGTTCTGATATGTCCATGTTTCAATAAATGAATTTCATTATTCTTTTTGTTTATACTTGAATGCAATAACAAAAGGAAATAACATGGTCTACCCTCTTGGGTGTGATGCCTCCAAAATTTATTACAATATGAGGGCTTGAAGGAGACTTTGTCACGATGGAACCAAGTCCTTCACCTCGGCATCTATAATTTCATCCAAGAGAATAATACATTGCAATGCACCATTCCATTCAAAGATTATATTTCTATGACTCTAAGTGAACAAAGAGAAGGAATCAAGGTCCTCAATCACTTGGGTGTTTAATGCAGTTATTTCCACTCTATATGATCATGATATTCGTGTTCAGTTAAGATTTGGAGTCCTTAAATATATTTT
>LPNX010466630.1:240171-269335 GCA_001517045.1 Pseudotsuga menziesii | reverse complement strand
TCTAGAGTGCAATATCACACACCCATGGTCTCCTAGAAACACTAATGGCATTGTTGTCTTGGGTAACAAGCCTAAAAACTTAAATTATGCCTTCTGATGCATCGTCGCTTAAGCGACGCTTATGGGGATACCTGTCGCTTAAGCGACGCTTATGAGCCTATCCGTCGCTTAAGAGATGCTTATGACCACAATTTAAAAAAAAAATTAACTTTGTGATTATTGGTAGGTTTAAAAGAAAAAATCCACGCGCCGTCGGAAGTAACCGTCGGATTTTGGATCGAAATGTAGTACTGATATTTGAGGAGCCACTCAAGAAGAAACACTAGTGGTATAAAATATTTGATTAACCATTTCCATCTATGCCATTCTTGAATATGATCCGAAATGTGTGTGGCTTTATCTTTCTAGAAGGTCGACAAGAGTTCAGTACCAACGTCCTAATGTATGGGCGGCTGGAAATGATTAAGGAAAGTCACCGCAAGATCATCAAACATAGTATAAGCCCCCCTGGTAACTCTATATACCATTTTTCCATAGGACCTGTTAGGGTGCATTGAAATAGCCTCAAACGAATGGAATCGTCATGAAAGGAATTAAAAGAGCACCAAAGGTGGAAGGTGGTGACATCCTCACCAGGATCTTCACCTTATTTACCTTTGAACTTGGGAATGGCCGGACATGTGAGGTTATGAGACACAAGATCATTCATCAATCTCAACAAGTCAAGTAAGTTCAAAGTTGCAAGGAAAGGGAGCCTAGGTTGATCCAGTCGATTCCATGCTCCCTGGTACTTTTGATTCGTGTAAGGTTGATTGCTATAAATACCATGGCCTTAGACATAATAACCTCCTCCCATTTGACCCATGTAGGGTTGTATGGAAGCATTATGATGTGGGGTTCCTTGATTATGAGGTGCTACAAAGCCATAATTGGAAGGGTAAGTAGGTTGTTTATACCCGTACCCATACTATTGATAGTTTTGTCCATAGTGCAGTTCATACAAATGTCCATGAGAATCTACATAAGGTGTTCCATGAGATGTACCATGATAATTTCCATAGTTAAGCATATGGGAAGCTCCCAAACCTGGAACATGAGACAATCCAGAAATAGGTACATGACCTACTGACACAATAGGAGGTACTTGACTCTTAGATACTACCGTGTGAATAGCCACATAATGAACATGGTTAGTAGAAACATTCCGATGTGAATGACCACGTGAACTAGGGGGAGGATGAGTCATTAAAAATGCATTCGAAGGAACAGGGTTTAAAGATGAAGGGACATGTGAAGGAATGTAAGTGGTGTTCCCAATGTATAATCGTCTTGGTTTTGGTATCTGCGTAGGATTACTAACATGAGGTCTAGGATGAACATCTGAAGTTGCCTCCACCACAGGGATGGAGGGTGCAATGTGACTAGTGCCCGCAAATATATTTGCATGGAAAGGGATGGGAGTTCCCCTAGGCGTAGTGATAGGACCAACTTATGACTCAACACGATGTGTTGAATCGGGTGCAGGGATATCAGACATGTCATATATAACATGACTAGTGCTTACAGGTTCATGGTGAGTCTCATCGCCTAGAAACCAATACCGATGACCTGTGAATGAGGGATCATAACCAGATCATGAAGGTTGTTTGTGTGAAGCATCATATGTGCTAATAGGATATTTCTCCCCAACCTCGTGAGGTGGAGAAGACATCTCTGGAATCTCATCCTCATGATATCCCATGGTGTGTGAATCAAACTGAGAAGTAGTCAGCCTGGATTGTCTGGTTCTCTCTCCCAAAGGAGGAGGAGACATGGAAGGTGGAAGTCTTGCTAAACGACGAGAACGACGGGTTTTCGCTCCCAAAACCATAATGACTCAAAAAATAAAAATACTCAATCTAATTACACAAACCCTAGGAAAACTAGCGTGCAAAGAGCATACACGTATAAAATGTAAAGACAAATCGCAAGCAAACAAGGGTATGATATGTGAGCTCCCTAATTAAGTAGGTATGTCTCGCCTAGGAGAGGGTTGAGACTCCCATACATAACAAGTGGAGGTTCGTAACCAATTATAGTGGCCCTCATCTTCAATGCATATAGAGAATGTGTTGTCCAACCCCTACCTAGCTAGGACACCTGTAGAATAACCTCTACAAATACCCCCTTGATAACCTAGGTAAGGAAACTAAAGTCACCTCGATATAATCAATTCTTAGGCAGACAGTCACAGGAAGGATCGACCATATGGGCAGGGTAGCAAAGCTTGAAACTCTCGAAAGAGTTCCCAGATACAAATACAATCCTGGAAATATCTTCTATGCTACTCAGTTATGACGAGGGGTCATCCCAATCATAACTGCTCACACTGCCTTGTGCTTAACTCACTTTTAAGAGGAGGATCCTGAGAAGCACTAATTATATAAAGGATTTCACACTCTCACCTAGACAGACACCTAATTGTTTTGTTTAGTGGTCTTCGAGAATTGACTCACAATGAACTATTCCAAGACCCTAAAACCTAGTTTTGTTAGTGCACCCTAAAAAAGAAAAAAGTGTAATTCATTTTATTATGCGTTGATTTTAATTGGCTTTATTACTCAAAGGGTAAATGGTCGTGCAACTAATGATGTTATGACACAACAAGAAGTAAAATGCACACCTAACAATCAATGCAAATGCACTGTGTCGGATGAAAAAAGGGTATGCTCCTACGTGAGGTGCAAATTTTTTCCTTCAAATGTATATGAAATCATTTCCTATATGAAAATATGACTAATATTCACCAAGCAAACCTAATGCAAGTACCATGCTAAATGAAAAATACAAACAATGTATAACAATGCAAAAAATAAAATTGTTTTTTGTATTTTTGAATTAAATGAGATAGAAAGCAAAAGTATGAATCTACAACCCTTGGACTCTGCAAGCACTCACAAATGGAAGCCAAGCAAAGCACCAAGGTAAAAGAGACCTAATGCACTAATCCAAAAACAAAAAATAAAAAATGAAATGACAAGAACATTTTTCAAAAATCAACTCAAAAAGAGTTTCTAGTCAGAAACAGAGGCGATATACAGACTCTAGAAGCATCAAAGAAGACTCAGCAATCACCCAAACTCACCCAGAAACACTTAATCTTCCCAAAACAGAAAAAAAATCAGGGCATACGCAATTGTTCTCAGTAAAACTACGTACATGCGCGATTTTTCAAGGAAAACCCACATGCATACGTGACTATGAAAGAAAAACCCGTGTACAGGAAGAAAAATATAGAAAAATAAGATAAATGGACAAACTGAGACAAAATTTACTTCTCTAAGATACTATTGGGTAATCATGCCCCCATACCCGACACAGAAATAGAAAAATCAGAGCAATAAAAGCACATTGAATGCCAAAAACCCCCAAATAAAAACAACTAGGAACCTCCTCAGTATGGTCGCCAATTCTATTATGGAGAAAACTTCCTATGGCTTGGGGTGTATAGAAACATATAGAGAAAACGCAGAAATCAATCTCTTCCCAATATGCAAGAGAAATAAAACATCTAACACTAAAGGATCTTAACACATACCTTATTCTGGACGGTTGTAGTAGATCCCCGTTGATCTTTTTCCAATCCCGCTTGCATTAGCAATTTACTCTCAACAACAGTAAACCAGTCAAGTGTGCTATATAATATAGTGTTAGGAATACTCTAGCATATATAATCAATGATACATAAGCAATTAAACACATCTATGGATTCAATATTCATTTAAATGCACATCATTTGACAAGAAAAGATATTTCTATTAAGTAAATAAGAGATTACATAAGTGACAACCTCTGTCGACACATCTGCGAACCAGAGAAACTGAGTCCTCCACCTGGGCCTGCACCCCCTCAATCATCCATCTCTCGATAGCAAGCTCACAAGCAAAGGAAAGCTTGGGAAGAAACACAAAGTGCTCCAAGGGACAAAGGGATGGAGACTCAAGTATAAGCAAGCTATGGAAACAATGGACTATAGTTTTCTTGCTCTTCAATTCCCCTTCTTCAATGTATCCAAAAGGGTTCCTTATATAGTGCTTCAAATGGGTAATGGAAGGACAAATCCGAGCGATCTCAAGGAATATGAAAGGCCAAGACACAAGTGATTCGGATCCACACCAAGGAAAAATCAAAACATATTTGGCCTTTTGCACACATCCTGATGTACATGGGTTTAAGGGTAATATCCACATATATACGTGAGAAAGGGATTAAAATTCATGTACAACAAATAATGAGTTTTTTTAGGGATGATATTGGAAACATCAAAGATACAAAAATAGTCCATGGGGTCCAAAGAGTCTGCAGAGGGATAGGGAAGGCCATAAAAGTGTGATCAACCATGTGTGGTAAAATCAACAGTAATAGTGGTAATTGATGCACATCTGCATCATACAGTCCTTCTTCTTTATGAAAAGTATCGGTGCTCCCCAAGGGAACACACTCAGTCAGAAATATCCCTTCTTAATCAAATCCTGCACCTACAGCTTGAGTTCCACCAACTCTAATGCGTTCATGCGGTAAGGGGATTTCGAAGCCAGAACTGACCCTAGTGTGAGTTCTATGGAAAAATATAGGTCTCATTTCGGTGGTACTCCTGGTATCTCATCAGGAAATACATTGGTGAAGTCTATGAGAACTGAAAATTCCTCGAGGTGATGTTCTCTTTAAGCTTATATGTTCTGGATGTTCATTGCAAATAGTTTGCAGCCTTTCCTAATGCACTTCTTTGCTTGTAAAGCGGATATTTTCCTTACAAAAACTTTCTTGGGGATGCCTTGAATATTTATGTGATTCCCTTGGCTATTTGTACACAATATTGACTTGTGTAAACAATCAAGCATGACATGGTGTTGTTCATACGATCCTAAGGGTAGAATGATCAGATTTATTCTAGCACAAAAACTATTCAGGTTTACCTCACAATATCTAACTATTTCAAAAACCTCTCATTTCATACCCTTGGCTAATTGCACCAGCTAGGGTTTCTCATGTTTAACTTTGTTTAGTTTATAGAAATAAACAATTTTAGACTATACATAGCTTCGGCAAGCACCGGGGTCAATTAATATTTAAATAGAAGTGTTGGAAACCTTACCTTCTATACCAGCCATGGTAGCCTAATGGTATTTCTCTCAACCATCCAGTGATGCATAAATTCTCGGTGTTTCAGCTATGTCCTCTACCATTAGTTCTTCCTGTAAATTGCGTAAGACTCCATTGGTATTGTTCTTACAGTATCGGGAATAATGGGGCCCTTGGCATTTCTAGCATTTGATTTTCAGCGAGGAAACATTGGCTCCCCCTTTCGCTAATGGTTTGTGAGCATTTGGATCTGGTACATATAGCTTCGTACCTGTCTTGTTGAAGTTCTTATTAGCTGAAAACTGTTGTTTTGTTTTTGTATGGCGGTGGGTTGAAACCCGGTTTGCAGTTTTCTGAGAAGGTCCTAGACTTGCCTCTACTTCTCTTGATGTTTTCCTGTCTCCGTTGTCCATGCTCATAGAAAATCATAGCTTTGTGTAGGGTGGTGTCCAATGTTTTAGGCATGTCAAATTCAATCCTCTCCCGAAGGTTGGAAGGAAAACATCCTAAAAACTGTTGTATTTTCACTTTCTCATCTTTTATGTATGGCACATAATGTAAGAGATCCAAACATATGTAAATAAAATAATCCATGGTCATGGAATCCATTCTTAACTCATGAAACTCTTTCACCTTCCTGTCGAAGAATCTTCCAGAGGTGTATTTTTCTTGAAACATTTTGTGAAATTTATTCCATCATATTTCTTTTACATCATATTTCTTGGTATGCTTTAGGTCTCTCCACCATCTAGTCGCTTTTCCATTTAAATTATAGATGGCTAGACGGGCTTTCATCTCACTTGTGTAGTTGTGTACTCGAAATTATTTTCTCATACTGAGAAGCCATTCTTTATATTTTTCCCCAGTGTTCATCTCCTCTTCATAAGTTGGGGCTCTTATCTTTCTGAACTCTCCTCGGAGATTGTCATCATTCCTTTGTTTCTTTTTGCAATGAGAAAGGGAATTATCACTAGAAAGACTATAATAATCTATTTCTGGAGGTTCAGTGTTGTGTTCTTCTTTTTCTTCTTCCTTTGAGTCATTGGCCCATTTATGATAGAACTCTTTCTTGAACTTGTTAGTTAAATGATTGGGTTGTCCATGCATGCTTCCAGCCCTCATGTTCGATAGCAAAGCTTCATTAATTGCTTGTCTTTCTTTTATTTCATTCATATTACCATCCTTGAAACTTTATAAGTTTGCTTGAAGACTTTATATGGTTTTCAGTATATCATAATTTAATTCAACCACCAATTCTTCTTTCCAAGTGGGGGTAGTCATTTTTACCGGTTGTTGTCTTCTTCCGTGTTCATGATCTGAACTGTTCTTTGAATACTCCAAGTTGAAATTTTAATAACAAGAAATTTTATGTTAGTTAACAAAATTTCAAAAACATAATTTATTTTCTGCAACAAATATTTGGCATGCCCATTAGGTCTCTTAGTGTTGAAACTCGGCTTTGATACCACTTGTAATGTCCCCAAAATTCGAAAAAACAAATTGTAGGATAGTTAAATACTACCTATAATGGACATTAATTCTTTTTTTTGTGGAATATGTGTGTCATTGTTTACTAGGACAAAGTGTCATAAGCTGCCTTTACCTTTCTATGTATTTTCCTATGTAATGATGATGTAATCAGGCACTATGCTTATATTACTGAAACTGATTAAATGATTACTATGTTTATTTTCCATGGATGCATTTGTAAATACTATTTCGGTGATGGTTTAAGTGTGGAAGCTTTGAGCCATGTGTGTCCAAATGAAGACTCATCTATGTAATAGATTTTGGTTTTGTATCTTAATCATATGGTTTGATAAATTAATGGAGAGTTCTGTGTTTTTGTTTTAAATGATGTGATAACGATGGTGTGATAGTGCCATTTCTTCCAATGGAACTATGTTGAATCGTGACTGTGTGTGTTTTACTTGTAAATTATGGAATGTATATTTTATATATCGTCGTTGGGGTTTATCATTGCGACGACCATTAACTTGGGATACTGTTGCATATTTTTGGTTAAAAGTCGTGGCTATAACAGTGTTGACAATAGGGTTTAATAAATTCTTCTCGACATTTAGAATTGTTTCCATTTTTTTCTTTAATGGTTATTATGGCGTGGTTTCATCTCTTGGCCATGAACCTGGATTAGCCTTGGTATGGAAACACAACATGTATATTCTATTGTTTTATGCAATGCAGAGCTATAAGAGAGTAGTGATTTAGATTATGGTTTAAGGCTGGGGTTTACAATCGATCTTGGTAGCTGTGATTCAACCCTCATGTGAATACGGAGCCGGTGAATAGTTTGTTAGATGTTACTCTATGTCTTTAGTTATGTTAGCGTAATTTATAGTTGGTGTTTTAAAATTGATCCCTACATGATTTGATTCCTTGGTATGTGTTTGATTTAGTTTTCGTGTTATAAATAATGTGATCCTACATGATTCGATCCTGGCCTATCTAATGCGTGGGTCGGTGTTTCAATACAACGCATGTGTTTTTTCTTTGATAGAGATGCCACAGGATTCGATCCTGGCTCCTTTAAATCAATAGGTTGTTTAATAATTTGGTTTGTATTAAGTGTCAAATTGATTCTTAGTTTTTGTTTAGAGAATATTAGAGATACCTGTAATGATAGTTATGCCTACGCCCAGACCTTAGCAGGTCTTGATGGCTGGCATGTTATGCAGAGAATTTTATAATGAAAATATTGTATGGGGTTTGTTCAAGAATTATCTTCGTTATGTTTATTGTAGTTTTAGGGTTTAACTATGTTAATTTTGTTTATCGTATAAGTGATATATAATGGTTTAAGTTTCAATATGCGAATGGTGTTTAATTTATTCTTTATGCAAAGTGTTTATACTATAGTTATATATAATAGTTTCGGTGGTTGAAATGATAAGCGTGCTCGCAATATGAAATCGACCACCACAGAAAGGTGTAGAGTTGGATTTTAAGGGTGATAATTTCATTTCTGTGGATTTTAATTTTAATATGATCTCATCCTAGTTGATGTTCTACATAGAGTCTAGAAAATTACAACATGAGAGAAGACTATATTTTAAAAATAATAAAGAGGGAAGATTAATGCAGAAATAATAAAAACCATATAATTTCCTATAGTTTTGAAAACTCTTAAAAACATATAGGACAAACTAATTAGTAAGAAATCTAATCTATATTCTCCTAAATAGGCCATCATATTTAAGTAAACTGAATACTCCTATAAGAAAATCCTTCTATCTAGGGTTTAGATGAACATGTAAACTAGAATAAGCCTAGGTGCTTTTAAGTTTATGTAAACAGAAATAAACTAGTGACAAGAGATAGATAGTATTTATCTTTCGAAAATTTAATCACTTTATTTGTCAAGAAAAACCTGTATAAAATATAAGGAAGACTAAGAAACCTCATACTTGCAAGTTGAAGCTATTTTAATGGTTGGAAACCGTGCACACTCAAATACACAACATTAATGAGGACATTGACAGTTTGGTGACTCTGTTCAGTGAACCGAATAACTTGGGAACTACCACGTTCCACCCAACCATGACCCAGAACCGTTCATGGTTTCAATGAGGATCCCTTGAGCTAGTTCCAACATGCAAGTAGCTTAGAGCTCCTAAGGTAAGGCTTCCATATCTGGGATAACATGTTCTGTATCAGTTTTGTTTTCCTCTTTGGAAAAAAGCTCTCCAAGAACTCTCTTGAGAAATGGAATAATCAAAAGATCCCCAAGCCTCTCTTTGGCTTCTGTCTTTATAGATAGACTTTTAAGGAAAATGGGTAGTTAAATCAAAAAATCGTTTGTTTTCTTGAAAGAACCATTTTTACTTAATTTAGATAAATTTAATATTTATTTAAGTTTAACTTACTAACATTTCACTAGCTCCTACTTTGACTCTTTTAGGTATTTAATATTTAATTAATATTAGTAATAATAAAAATATATAGATTCTTTCATTATTATTCATATTTACTAGTATTATTACTTGTGCTTACTATTTTATACACCTCATGTATAAACTATATATTTATATGTATCATTGTTAACATTTTTGCTTTAGGTATCATATAGCATGATCCCTAATCACATGATACTTTTCTTCTTAGCTTATAGTCACTTCTTTAGGAAACTCTAAACCTCTTTGTATGTTGGATTACCTCATTTAACATGGTAGTTCTCCAGTGCTTAATGAGATACATAAATTCGAAATTTCATTGAAGCACTTAAAAATAGGTAAGACGAGATCAATGTTTATTAACTTTTCACTCAACATTATTAACTTTTGAGTAACTCCTAGCATTTATCCAGAGCCCATACTCAACGGTAAGAAATATGGAGTTACAAACTTAGTGTGATTCGAGAGCTCATCGCTCAACACTAATGCTAGGATGTAATTGTAGGATACACCTAGAGATACAATGACCATGGATCCGATGTTCCAGAGCTTATGCTTAACATCAACTTGGAATTCCCTAGGGATTATTCCCAACACTTCCAATTCTTATATTTTCATGTGCTTCAAAGCTTCCCGCTCAACACAAAGGTTTCATACCTCATGTTTTCTAGAGCCTCTCGCTCAACACAAACATTAAAATACTCATGTGCTTCAGAGCCTCACGCTCAACACATACATCACATACGCACGTGCTCCAGAGCTTTTCGCTCAACACAAACATCAAATACACATGTGCTCTAGAGCTTCTCGCTCAACACAAAACATCAAATACTCATGTGCTTCAGAGCTTGCGCTCAACACAAACATTTCATCAACTATGTGCTTCAAGTTCCATGGCCAACACATAAAATCATATACATAAAACATATGTAATTGGCTTATGCCCAATATATCAAACAAATCATCATTCTCATGTGTAATGGGGTCTTATTCTCAATATACAAAATAAAACATCGAAGCAACATCATAAGCAATGGGATTTATGCCCATAAGTGTGAGGTCAAAAATTCGAGATATTACAAAAAATAAATAAAATAGTTGTTATGGCATTGATATCCTAGTCTAGCCAAAAGAGACCGAGAAAATACTAATTAAGTCAACTAGGTAAATTAACTATGTTAAGCTAACGAAGTAAGTTACTTAAAGTTAAGTTAAAATAAAATATCTTAAAAGTTATTTTTGCTAAGTCAAGTTAATTGGTGAACACTAGCTAAGTTAGGCTAACTAGCTAAGTTAGCTAAAGGTAAGATAAGTTATGGTTACAATAATTATTAAAGATTAGCTAAGCTAAATAATTAGCTAACTTAGCCAAGTTAAGCTAATTTGCTAAAAAGTGCAGGTAAATATTGAAATAAGAGAAAAAAATTAGTGAAGACAAAATTTTTAAAGCAAATTAAATCAAGATCAGCTAAATTAAAGCTAAGCTAACAAGATAAATTAAATAAATTAAACTAAAGTTAATCATCTAAAACTAATTATTGAGAATTAGTTACATTAACTAAAAAATTAAAATTAACTAAGTTTCATTAAAATAAAATAAAATAAACTATTTAATAACTCTGAAGCTAAGACCCATTTAATTAAAATAAGTCTGGTAACTATCTAATAACTATTTAATTAAAATAACTATAAAATAAACGACCCATTTTTACCAAAGTTTGACTCTGTGTAATTTGAACCTGAAACTACGGGCTAGGGTGTCTTCCTTGGGGAAGCACGACCCAAAATTTAACTGTGTTTAAATTAAATGTGACTGCATTTTGCCTGTGGTTTTGAATTAAATCATAAAATTAAAACGCTTTGGCTAAGATTTATGTTAAAACCTGAAATAAAACACCTTTGCTGAAGTTTTGGAATTAAATTTTTAATACATTCTTTAAACAAATTGTTTTGGTTAAGTCTTTACACTTAAAACTTTTCATGTCTGGAAGGAAGCATTTCGGCTGAATATTTTCACATTAAGCGGTTGCATGCCAAGAAAACATTGCTTGTGATAATCTCTGCAACGTGAAAAGATTGAATGTGTATTTAGTTTAGTTGGATGACATATTAATTGAATGTGTATTTAGTTTAATTGAATGTGTATTTAGTATTAACTTATTTTTTTTAATTACTTTTAATGAATTCTTTTTTATATTAATTTTTTTTTTTTAATTAACTTTAATAAATTCCTTTATAGTTGATGGGATCTGGCATCTGAATGGATGGATTGAACCACAAATACAGTGTCAAAGCCAAATGGTTGGGTAGACAATCCGTCATGTCCACCTCATCCAAAAAGTATACTATTTTGTTGTATGTTGTAAGTTATTACTGTTGTAGAAGAGAATGCTGATAGTTTAGATGTATGATCAAGCTCAATTTTTGTAAATTCTTATCAATAGATAAATGCTATGTATTTCATTTTTATGTTTTGTAAATTCTTATAAATAGATAAATGGTATGTATTTCATTTTTATGTTTTTAAAGAAGAGACGAATTCAATAAGAATGTCCATTTAATCTTTTTATTAAAATATAAACTGTTTGAGAAATATAGTCATAAATTTGAGAATTTAAATAATTGGAAAGCTGTTCTAAATTCATATATATATTCTTGATGGTAACAAAGTCTGACTTTTGCCAAGACCTTTCATGGTTTGGAGATATAAAGGTTATGCTAAAATAATTTAATATAAAACAAATAGAAAAAGTTATAAAATAAATAGCATTAATGTAGACTAATCATTATGAAAGTAACCATTGGTTGGATAACCTTGAGTAAATAAATATTATAAAAAAACTTTATTTCGTTAGATGAAGGTTTTGAATGTGGAACCAAGGTTGTATGCCAATGTTATTAGATTGTAAAAGCATGAACTTTATTATGTATTGTCTATCTTTAAAAGTTTATTATAATATATATATATATATATATATATATATATATATATATATAAATTTTTTGTATTCCAAGCTATGTAAGTATAGGAATACAATTTTAAAACAAAATAATTAATTCATTTTCTTAGGTCGGATAAACCAAAGTTTAGTTTTAATAGACATTAACCATCACCACCATCATATATATATATATATATACGATTCAAATGATGTACATTGGGAATGCTCATTGTAATGTCCCCAAAAATTGGAACAAAAAATATTATAGGCTAGTGAAAACTACTCCAAAGGGGATCATTATTACTCATGCGGAATTACATGCGCTACTTATACTTTCAATCTATTAAGAAACTGCCCATACTGTCTTGTTAATCTTTTATTCATTCAGTGATTATTAGTTCGTTTACTTCTAATGTCTTAATTCAGTTATTTAAACTATTTATACATCTTAGTTATTACTGTCGGTGAATTAATGAATTGTATAGATCATTGTTTTAATCCTGCACATGCCATACTTTGTTTATTTAATAAAAACTAACTTAACTTTGTTGATGAGAACAAAGTGGTGGAGTGGTGGGACTCGTTGCCCATGACGATCTAAGAGGTAATGTCATTCTTCGTTATGTAGGTTTAATTAGTTCACTCGAACTAAGGCACCTTATTTATTGACTTACAGGTTACTTTTGTGACATCAGGATTATTTGGTTACTTGAAGCAATTCAATTCCTAGGTATACTTCCAGTTCTGCCTTGCACTTTTATTACTCTTCCATGTTACGACTCAGATAAGCCCTATGTTTGTTAATTATCTTTCTTAGTTAATTAACTAGATATTGTGAATTAACTTACTAGTACCCTTACCATTCTTAATTATCTACTTCTTGATTAATAATTACACTTCTCTTGTTTCTACCTTGCAGGTCTACTTGGGTTTCGAGCTTGAATCCATAAGCACGTTCTCTCTAGCGAGAGCATCATGGCATACTATGTTTGCCACGATTCTTAAATGCTACAAAACCTAGACTTAAACACTTATGCACAAACGCTACCAATATGAACTAGCAAAGGGCATGTAAAAACATAACACTTTGATGCTAAGGGGATGACATTGTAAACACTATATCATAGTGTTAAGGTCTGCGCATACTTTAAAGTTGGGAGACTATGGTATAAATACCATTTCATTAGTATTATTTATGCGCTGACATTAGAAGGTGGCGAAACTATAGGGTATAATGTGCACCATGAAATATCAGGGTTTAAACTTATGACTTGGTTAAATGTATTACAACGATGATTCATAAACTATGGTGAGGGTTTATGAATGCATCAATGGCCATGAGCTCGTACCATTAATGCCATCGGGGTTTGTGAAAACGCTTGGAAAAGGGTTTGGGCATTTGTTGTTTGTTCATTATGTGGTTTTGGCATTGGGGTTTCATGTGGCTTCTGTGTTGTTGGAGAAGGGAGGCAACCTCCATCGATTTGTAGGTAAGTTAACCACAAGACTCTGTGCAGACACATTGTTTCGTTGTTCTATCCATGGCATGGTCATGCTTCTCATACAATCGTTGATTTGATTGCAGGTGAAAATGAAGGCGTTCTAGGATTTGCACAGAGCTACGCTTTTGATTTTGGGTTGCTACTTCATGGCCATGGTAAACCTGCTAGCAAGATCTTACTTTCCTCCTCTCATTTTGGGCATTTCTGAGTTGGGATTCTTTACTGTTGATGTAATTGTAACTTTAAAATGTATTCACTTGTATTTCTCATGTATTGTAACCCGATGTTTATTCTGGGATCTATTTGTAATGTACTTGAGTCATGTCATGCCCCGATGTTCCTATAGGGAGTTTCTATAATGTAATCAAGTCATGTCAAGTCAAGGTGGTAACTCTCCTATTCTCTAAGGGTTAAAGTCTCCGTAGTTTTGGGGTACTAGGGTTATTAGACTCACTTAGTGAAGTCGGCCCTAGTTGGGTTTAGTCAAGTCGGGAATTAGTATAAATAGAGAGCTAGCCTCTCTATTTATCACACACTCACTCACACTTAGTTGTAGCGCATAGTTGAGGAAGAGAAAGAAATTGGGGCAAGGAAGAAAGAGGTTACTACTGTCGGGAGATCATCTTACTGTTTTTGGGTTTCACTTTGGTGCTGATTCTATCTCTAAAGAAGTTGCGGGGTTTTCTCCATTGATGGTTTTCCCAAGGAAAAACACTGTGTTCATTGTCTCTTGTGTTTTATTGTTGTGTGTGTTTTTATCTCAATTAAATATCCTAATGTTATGTTAGCTTAATGCTAAAAATCTTACATGGTATCAGAGCTAAGGTGTAGCTATGGGAGCTAGGGATTCCTATTTTGTGGATCTCTCTCCACAGATTTTCAGCAAAAGTAGGGTGGAATAACTCTCCTCCCTAGGGCTCATCTTTCTGTCAAAGTAGAATCCTATTCTGAGGTTTTTCAGTTTTGGAACCGACACTGCTACCGAAAATTAGGGCTCTCCACAGAAGTGGAATTTTTCACTGAGCCCAGGCCTGTATTGATCTCCTCCCCAAAATCAAAGTTAGGGATCAAATTCAAAGAATTTGGTTGGACAGAAATCCAGAAAAGAAAAACCCTAATCTGCTCCTGAACGAGCACTACAGGATTTCAGCTCCAAATCTAGATCTTACATCTTGACCTAGTAAGATCTAAATCTTTTGTATTTCCATTTGAGGTTCTCAATTAAGTTGTCTCATCATACCAATATTGATGAAAATCTTAAGGGAGCTGATAACTTTCGAGCCTAGAAGTATAGGATCTCCCTGGTCCTAGAAGAAAATGAGTTGGATTGCTATATCAGTGAGGAGGTTCTAGTTCTAGAGGGAGATGAGGCCAAGGCCTTACATAAGAAGAATTTGGTTATGGAAAAGAGGATTATTGCATATTCCGTCAAGGATCACCTCATTCCACAAGTGTCCTCCGTCAAGACACCTAAATCCATGTTTGATGCCCTGACCAAACTGTTTGAAGTGAAGAACATCAATTGGAAGATGAATCTAAGGAATCGGTTGAAGAATTTCAAGATCCAGAATGAGGAGACCATCTAGTCATACTTCACAAGGGTCTCCTAGATCAAAGAACAACTAGAAGCAGTAGATGAAGAAGTAAAGAATGCAGAAATTGTGATGACAACTTTGAATGGCCTCCGTAGGTCATGGGATTCTTTCTTCCAAGGAATATGTGCTAGGAAGAAGTTTGTCAAGTTCAGTAGACTGTGGGAAGAATGTTGACAAGAATAATCTCGAATAGCAGCTCAAGAAGAAAATATGGGAAGTGAACATCAAGCTCTCATAGTACACTGCAAGAAAGGAAGAAGGGAAAAACATCATCACCAAGGTAAGCATTCTCATCAGAAAGCTTCATCTAAATTTAGATGTTATACATGCGATGAAATAGGACACTTTGCTAGAAAATGTCCCATGAATAAGAATGGATCCAAGAAGAAGAGGCACTCCCAAAGAAGACATCATGCTCACACTGCTGAGGATGATGATCCTCCAAGGAAGAGAGTAAAACAAGAAAGTGAAGACTCTTCAAGTGAAGATGAATATGTTATGATCTCCACTCTCATGGGAACTATCCCTCATGGAAGCAAATATTGGCTTATTGACAGTGGGGCTTCCAAAAACATGACAGGTTTCAAGGAATCCTTTGAGAAACTATCTGAACATAATTCACCCCATAAGGTGAAACTTAGGGATGACTACCAATATCCCATAAAAGGTAGTGGTGAATCCTCTTACAATATAGACTCTGAAAATTCTATGAAAATGAAGGATGTCTTGTTTGTACCGGGACTAAAGAAGAATATTCTATCCATATCATCATTGGATGCAAAAAGCATGAGGGTTGCATTTGTAGATGGCTAAGTCCTCATCTGGCCAAGAGGAAAGACTATGGATGATGCAATAGTGATTGGAGAACAAGAAGGAGGTTTATACAAACTGAACGGCCATCCAGAACAAGCTATGGTCCATGACACAGTAGAGCCAAATGAACTTTAGCACATAAGGTTTGCACATGTGCATTACAGAGCACTACCACTTGCAAGAAAAGCTGTTGAAGGTCTTCCAGAAATTCAATCAAAACATGAAGGGATCTGCAAAGGATGTGCGAAAGGAAAGAATACAAAGAAGAAATTTCCAAGCAGTGAGAGTAAGGAAAAAGGAATCTTGGAAATCATCCACTCCAATGTATGTGGACCAATGTCATCAACTTCACTAAGTGGGTATGTATACTATGTTTCTTTCATTAATGACTTTCCTAGGAAGACATGGATTTACTTCATGAAGAACAAAGATGAAGTTTTCAGCAAGTTCAAGGAATTCAAAGACTTGATCGAGAACCACACAGAAAAGAAGATCAAGACCTTTCGATTAGATAATGGTGGAGAATTCACATCAAATGAATTCAAAGACTTATGCAAAGAATCATGGATTAGGAGGTAGTTGTCCACTCCTTATAATAGACAAGAGAATGGGGTTGCTGAAAGGAAGAATACTAACTATCATGGAAGCTGGAAGAGCAATGCTTCATGATCAAGATCTTCCTATGCATCTATGGGCATAAGCTACTAGAACAGTGGTGTATGTACACAACCGTACTCCACACAGAGTACTCGAGAACAAGACTCCTGAATAATTATTCTCCGACAAGAAAACAGAAGTTAGCCATCTCAAAATATTTGGTTGTCCAGTGTACATACATGTTTTGAAAGAGAAGAGAACAAAACTAGATCCTTCAGGAAAGAAGGGTATTTTTGTGGGATACTCTGAAAGCTCGAAGGCTTACAGAATATACTTTCCATGATTCAAGAAGATTGACATCAGCAGGGATATAACATTTGATGAAGACACAGCTTACAACAAATCCAGAAATAAACCTGTTGAAGATCCTAAAGAAGTAGAAGCACCTAGAATTCATGATACAACCATGAATGAAGAAACTCAAGAAGAAGATCGAGAATTTGAAGAACCACAAAGAAGAATCCTGACAAGAGGAAACCTGCTTGGGTACGAGAAATTATCCAAGGCATGGAAAGATATGGAGCTCCAGAAGAGAATCACGGAGAAAGAAAGAGAACCAGATCTTGCTACGGATATGTAGCCTTACTATGTGACTTTATCAATGAAGAACCTTCCAGTTATGAAGAAGCAGAACATAAACAATGGAAGGATGCTATGATTGAAGAGTATCAATCGATCATGGAGAATGATGTTTGGGATGTTGTCCCAAGACCAGAAGGGAATTCAGTTGTAAATTCCAAATGGATCTACAAGATCAAGCATGTTGCACATGGTAGCATAGAGAAATATAAGGCAAGATTCGTGGCTCGTGGCTTCTCATAGAAGGAAGGAATAGATTATGAAGAAACCTTTGCACCTATAGCTAGATATACTTCCATCAAATCGGTACTTTATTTGGCTACAGTGATGAAATGGAAGATACACCAAATGGATGTCAAGACTGCTTTCTTGAATGGTTTAGTGGAAGAGGAAATGTATGTAGAACAACCACTTGGTTTTGAGACACATGATAGGTAGTATCATGTGTGCAGATTGAAGAAATCCTTGTATGGTTTGAAACAGACACCTAGGACATGGTACGGCAGAATTGATAGCTTTCTATCTAGTTTGGGCTTTACCAAGAGTAAAGTGGATTCCAAACTTTACTACAAGGTTGAAGATGGAAAACCAGTGATGCTCCTACTATATGTAGATGATCTATTCATAAAAGGTATGGATGGGTTGATTACTGATACGAAGAGAAAGCTTGCTGCCGAGTTTGAAATGAAGGACTTGGGTATGATACATTCTTTTTTAGGTATGGAGATGTGGCAGAATGCAGATGGAATCTCCCTTGGTAAAGAGAAGTATGCAGTAGAGATCTTGAATAGGTTTGGGATGATGGAATGTAAGGCCATGACCACACCTATGGCATCAAACCTGAAGCTATTGAGTGATGCTTCATCAGAGATAGTTGATGCTACTATGTATCATTAGATGAATGGGTCCTTGATGTACCTAATGAACATGAGACCAGACATTTGCTTTGTTATGAACATCTTGAGCCAGTTCTTGACATATCTGAGACATGTTTACTTCATTGTTGCAAAGCATATTCTAAGGTACCTGAGGGGTACAATTGATTATGGGATCAAGTACAAGGAGAATCAAAATATTAACCTAGAGGGTTATGTTGATTCAAATTGGGAAGGAAGTGCCATCGATAGGAATAGCACTTCAGGTTGTTGCTTCAGTATGGGATCAAGTGTGATCTCTTGGTTTAGCAGGAAGCAATCTTATGTGGCACTGAGTATAGCTGAAGCGGAGTATGTCACAACTTATTCAGCTAGTTGTGAGGTAGTATGGCTGAGGAAGCTACTATATGATTTATTGGATCTCCAGATGGATGCTACTTATATACATTGTGACAACCTGAGTTGCGTAAAGTTGTTAGAGAATCCGGTGTTCCATGACAAGTAAAAGAATATCGAGATCAAGTATCACTATATTAGAGATATGGTTTAGAGGGGGGCAGTGAAGCTCTAGTATGTTACGATGGAGGAACAAATAACTAATGTGTTGACAAAGCCATTGGCTAAGGTGATGTTTGAGTACTTCAGGGAGAAGTTTGGTTTTCTCCAGATCGAGGTTTCCTCCAAAGGGAAATGATGGTACCCAGAGCCATTCTGACATGACGAGAGGATTGGTTCCTTCCATGGTCAAATGTAAGGGCTGAGCCCTTCTGTCATGGTGAGGATTGGTTCCTTCCATGTCAGATATGAGTGATGAGCCATTCTGATGTGACTATAGGATTGGTTCCTACATGATCAGAAGTAAGTTTTGAATGATATTCTTGGAATCGAGGCACCTGGAAAGTTATCAGGTAGCTTAGTCTAGCACTGGGAGCCATTCTGATATGACTATAGGATTGGTTCCTACTTGATCAGATGTGAGTGCACGCCCTTTTGAACATGCATGTTGGATTGGTTCCTCACATGTGTCAAATGTAAGTACAAAGCCCTTTCAAACATGCATGTTGGATTGGTTCCTCACATGTGTTGGATCTAAGTGTAGAGCCCTTTCGAACATGCATGTTGGATTTGTTCCTCACATGTGTCGGACGTAAGTGCAGATCCCTTTCGAACATGCATGTTGGATTGGTTCCTCGCATGTGTCGAATGTAAGTGCAGAGCCTTTTTGAACATTTATGTTGGATTGGTTCCTCGCATGTGTCAAATATAAGTGCTAAGCCTTTTTGAACATGTATGTTGGATTGTTTCCTCGCATGTGTCAAATGTGAGTGTTGGGCCTTTCTGACAGGGTTGTGGGATTGGTTCCCACATGGTCAGATGTGAGTGTTGGGCATGTCTTTGTGATATGATTAAAGGATTGGTTCCTACATGATCAGATATAAGTGCTAGGCAAGCCATTCTGACTTAGGGTAAGATATAATCACTGAAGAAGACCTACATGGAGGCGAGGCCTATAACCAACATGGAAAAGAGATGGCTCTGTAGAACTTCTTATGACGAGAAGAATCATGAGATAGCACCCATGAAGATTTGATGATATAGCAGAGATGATCCAGATCAAGGGATGGTCTAGATCCATAGAATATCTAGATCGAGGGATGATCCAGATCCAGAGATGATGCTCCAGATGATGATCTAGATCGAGTGATGATCCAGATCCAGGTGAAGATGACTTGAAGATGAAGGTGACTTGAATATAGAGATGAATTTAAGGTGAAGATGACGAAGACTCGATGATGATCTAGATGATATAGATAAGAAGACTTGTGATGATAAATTGTGTCGAGAGAATACATTCCTAGTTAAGAGGGAGTGTTGATGTAATTGTAACTTTGGAAGGTATTCACTTGTATTTCTTATGTATTGTAACCCGATGTTTATTCTGAGATGTATTTGTAATGTAATTGAGTCATGTCATGCCCCGATCTTCCTATCGGGAGTTTCTATAATGTAATCAACTCATGTCAAGTCAAGCTGGTTAACTCTCCTATTGTCTAAGGGTTAAAGTCCCTACAGTTCTTAGGCAGTTGGGTTTAGTCAAGTCAGGAATTAATATAAATAGAGAGATATCCTCTCTATTTATCACACACTCACTCACACTCAGTTGTAGTGCATAGCTATGGAAGAGAAAGACACTGGGGCAAGAAAGAAAGAGGTTACTACTGTCGGGAGATCATCTTACTGTTTTTGGGTTTCACTTTGGTGCTGATTCTATCTCTGAGGAAGTTGTGGGGTTTTCTCCATTTATGGTTTCCCCAAGGAAAAACACTGTGTTCATTGTCTCTTGTGTTTGGTTGTTGTGCTTGTTTTTCTCTTAGTTAAAAATCCTAATGTTATGCTAGCTTAATGTTAAAAATATAACATTTATAGGGATGGGGTTTTAGATGGCACTTGTTGAATCTACCTTCGGGTTTTGTAATGTAGATTCCTCTAGGTTTTGACTCTCATTGGAAGGTTTGGCATCTTGATCCATGGCTGCACCATTACTTGTAATGGTTCCATAGCTCACAACTTTCCATTTAACAGTTTTAATACGTTGACTATTGTAAAAGAGGATTCGTGCCTTACTATGTAAATATACTACATGTTGGCTTTTATGTGAAGAATGTAATGTGTTTTGGTATAAAATGCATACGATTTTAATTTAGCGTTTTTAATAGATTATACTGTGTAAATTCAGGACTGTGTAGTTATTTTAATGCTACGTTTAAAATGTTGACTTGCTGGGTTCGATTGTGGCTTTAAGACTGTAGAAATTGCTCTGTGTATAATGGTTACAATTTGGGTTTTGGAAGTATGCACAACAATTCATTTATATTGTTTGTAATTTATGTTTGGGAAAGCTTCTAGAGCTTGGGGCGTTATGCCATGGGCTGCACCATTACTGCAATGGTGCCATAGCCCATTGGCTTGCCACTGTAAGCTTTGTGTTAGCATTACTGGAAACTGTGTATTATACAGAGTGTTGTAATTTGGTTTTAATGGTTCAGCATCAGTGTAGGCTATGCCATGAATGGCATGTGCCTCTCCCAACGACTGCGATAACTTAGTTGGCATTTTAATATGTAATTTTTTATTTAAAAAGATATGGATGTAATAGCAAGGGTTATGGAAAACCCACGATATCGTTTTGGTTATAGTAGCATGACTGTGTGATTGGATTTGGAAACTTGGTTGTGGCCGGTGTGACTAGGTATATGACCTTTAGGATTTGGGCCTGGGTGATACCAAATTGTAAAACATTTTATATGTAATAATAGAAAGGATACTATGTATTAAGCTATGGATTGTGTTATGCATTTTGATTATAGTAATGATTTATGTTAAGGTTATTATTATGTTGGCCTTGGGTCACGGACATCCATGGGATTCGATGTCACGACCTGTGTTGGCATAAGATAGGGTTTTCTTCTTAAGAGGAATGATTCCTTGTTTAAATAAGAACTATATGGATGTTTTTAATGTGGAGTGTAATTTTGCTTATGAACTATATTTGTAACCCATAGGGTTCGATACCACGACCTCTGTTTATTAATATAGAGTTATATGAATTGTTCACTTGGTAAAATTATTGGTGAATGTTTATGATAAATATTATATGGGACCTTTAAAGATATAATGCGCGTGATTTATGGTATTTTATTATAGATGTTAAGACTATAGGTTTTATGGCAAAGTCTTGATAAGGACCACATGGATGGTCATGATATCCCTCTGATTAATTATAATGTTTGTTTCTAGTTATGTAAAGTATTTTGTTTTAATGATTATGTGAAACATGCCTTGGAAGGTCTTTAATAATTTGATTAGCTTCTTTATTATATGAAATCTATTCTTAGTAGATCTAGTTTATAATATATGCTTGTTATTAGTTAACATAATTAATATTTTAATTAATTACTAATGAACTAGTTTATTTAAAGTTGAGGGAAATCCTTTGCTGACAAATGGATTATGTCAGCAGGGTATTAAATACAGAGAACAAAGTATAAACATAAGACTAAGATCAAAACCTAGTTAATACACAAACGTTTTTTAAAGATACAAACCCTAAACATAAACAACATATAATAAAAATTCTCCACCCTATGATTAGTAAATTACAAATACAAACCCTAGCAGAATGTTAACCATAAAGCTCAACCATTAGGGTTAGAAATTACATTACATCGATTACTTAACATACACAGTAATGAATCTTTAGGAAAGAAATAGAATAGGCCTTCAAGGGTTTCATGCCTAAATTTTAAGCTTTGCCAATGGGTGCACCTGCACACTTAAATAACCAGTGTTAACAATTCAATGCAGATCTGACTTTTGTTTGATGACCAAATCACTTGGGAACTACCACGTTCCACCCAACCATGACCCGTAACCATTCCTAGTTTAAATCTGGATCCCCCTAAGATTGATTCCAACATGCAAGTAGCTTAGAGCTCCTAAGGTATGGTTTCTTAACTCGTAATCAGTTCTGAATCAATGATCTTTTCCTTGTAGGAAAAGTTCTCCAAGAAAACACTTGAGAGCAAAAACAAGCAGAATAATAATTCTCCTAGATAAAAATCAGAACCCCAAGTCTTTGCTTCGCTTGAGTCTTTATAGATATACTTTTCAGTCAAAGGGGCAGTTAAATCAAGAAATCCTTGATTTATTGATTTAACCCTTTTTAATTTACTGGGGTAATTTTCAATTCTTAACCTAGGAACTTTTTACTAGTTCCCAGTAAATATTTCATAGATATTTCACTATTTATTAATCATTTAATAATAAATAATAATTGGTTGAGATTTTCTTCTTTCTATATTCAATTATATAATTAATCATAATTAATTATTTATACATACTATGTATAAAATACATAGTATTAAAATACTTGTTAGCATTTGTCTTCGGGCATCATGTATCATGATCCCTAGACTTAACGACACTTCTTTATGAAGGTCAAGTAGATAGATGGATCAATTCTACTAGGCTAGGTAACTCTAAACATCCTTGCATGTTGGTTTTTCCTCATATAAGGTGGTAGTTCTTCAATACTTGATGAGAATACAGAAATTCAAAATTTTATTTAATCACTTAACAATCAGTATGATGAGATCAATATTATTCTTGAGTTGTTTTCACTCGGAGGTGATTTTAATCTTCTTAGTAACCCCTAGCGCTTACCGGAGCCCATACTCAACGCTTATAATAGGGATTTACAAACATAGTACAATTCTAGAGCTCTCGCTCAACACTAAATGCTAGGATGTACTTGTATGATACACTTAGGGTTACAATGGCGAAGGATCCAATGCTCAACATCAACATGGAATGCTCCAAAGCTTATGCCCAACATTTCCAATTATATTTTCATGTGTTCGAGAGCTTTATGCTCAACACAAATGTAAGTACTCATGTGCTCGAGAGCCTCTTGCTCAACAAAAAACATTTCACTGATCATGTGGTTCAGGGTCCACGCCCAACACAACCAACATATATATACATATATGTCATCAACAATTGGCTTACGCCCAATATACAAAACAAATCATCATGATCATATGCAGTGGGGTCTTTGACCCAATATAAAAATAAAACATCAATATAATCATCATGATCAATAAGCTTATGCTTATAAATGGTAGGTCCAAAATTCGAGATATTACATTCATACTCTTTGTTTGTTTTATCTTATTGAAATTGAGAAACTAATATTTTGGTTTTCTTTAAATAAAATAAAATAAAATAAAATATATAAACCCCATTTTCCAAAAAAATTCCAAAAAAACGTGGTACATTACACCCTTCACTAGTACAAACCTCTTTTAAAACTAACAAATTTTCACCTTTTAAACATTAATCGCCTTCAAAAAAAAATAAAATTAGAAATATAAAATTAAAACATATCTAAACTACTTTTATATAATAATCAAAATAAATATGTTCAAAATAGTACCGTTTGGATGTTTAGTTTCATGTTTCATTATAAATATCAATTACTAAAAAATGAATAATTGCTTTATATGTATATGAGTATATAAAAAGTACTCAAGAAATTATTTCTTCTATGAATTCTTATAATGTACTTTAAATTGTTTTATCTATTTCAAGTGTAGATGTAAAACTTACTCGACATCTTAATCTATTATTTTAATTTCAATGTTTACGTAAAGTTTTTACCTAAATGTGATTTGAAAATGACAAAATTAACACTCTCTAATATACCTTTGGTTTTACTTATTTTCAAATTCCTTAATCAAAAGCTACATTTTCTAAAAGCATATAAAAAATAAATTCTACTTAACTTTTGAAACACAAAATTAAATCACATAAAATGTTTTATGAAATTTTATTGCCATTAAAATTTCTTAATATAAATCAAAATAAAATATTTTATCAAGCATTCAGAGGGATTAAATCTCTCGAGGTAAGTATTGCACTCAATGAGCTATTGAGTTGATTCAAACCAAAAGGCACATATTTTTATTTAAGGTGGACATATAATATTTTTATTATTATTATTTAATATTATTTATGGTGGACATATAATATTTTTTATTATTTTTTATCTTATTAGGAACTAACATTACAACATCTCCATTATGTGTAAGGCCCTCCTAAAACCATGGGTTGTTTAGCAGGCTTGTACATGGTCTTAAAACCATTTGCAAGGCCCTCCTAACCATTTACAATTAAACCATGGGTTGTTTAGGAGGCCTTGCACATGGTTTTAAAACCATTTGGAAGGCACTCTTAGACCATGTACAATAAATCCATGGGTTGTTTAGGACAAGGACAACATTTTTTTTTGTGGATAATTCAATTTTTTATTGTTTTGTTAGGTAGAAACATTACAACATCTCCCCCATATTAGGTTGTTTTTGTAGCTTGCATTTATTTTGACGGAGAATTAAAATTTTGTTTTTTATTATTTTGTTAGCAACAAAAGTTACAACATAATATGCACACACTTTACAAGATATTCCTCATACTAGGCTGTAAAGAAACTCTCGACGCAATAAAGTTACTTTTTTTATGAAAACATGTGGTAAAGTAACTCCACTTAATTTCATAAACACAAAATTAAACGCAGTATCTAGACAAAATCCATCTCTATAGAACTAATTCGAGCATAAGAGATGGAAAAGATAGTAGATTTAAAAGATTAAGCATGTGAGATTTTGAACTTGTGTACTAAGATTAAGAGAGATAGTCCTTATAGAAGTGATTCTTTCCCCTATAGAGAGCCTAGATATGACTAGGCTCCTGTTGTACAAACACAAAATCAATAACATTGGAGACCATAGACTTCCTAAGCCAGGTTTTAATTCCAACCAAAACCACCTAAGGCTCAAACGAGGTTGGTATAAAGATACAAGGGTGTGGTTAAACCTATAAGAGATCGACAAAAAATGTTGCATTGCAAAATATTAATAACATTAAAAATATTGTTACTTTTAACTTTAAAGAGAAATTGTGGTGTGAGAAATATTTAGAGCCTAAAAGAAAATTAATATATTATAAGGAGGTCATCAACCATACTATAGAAGATCAAAAGTATATAAACCATCTCAAAGAAAAAAAATTAATATAGCCAAGATAAGAACAAACTCTCATGAGCTCCATAGTGAAATAGGTAGTTGGAGAGTTCCTAAAATACCAAGGGTTTGCAGTCTCTGTGAAAATAGGAACATTGAAGATGAAAATCACTTCTTGTTAAAGTGCCCTTCTTACACCCACGTTGGACGCTTCTCACCAAGCTCTTTGAGCATAGGAATACAATTTTAAAACAAACTAATTAATTTGTTTCTTTAGGTCAGACAGACCAAAGTTTTGTCTTAGTGGAAGTTAACCATCATCATCAATAAAAAATATATAAAAAAAAACTTTGATTAGTATGAGTTTTAAAGAGATATTATCATAAAATTAATAAAAAAAAGATTTGCAGTCAAATAACTCATAAATTATAAACTATTAAATATAAAAAAATTAAGAATCTTAATAAATAAGCATAATTAATTTATTAGACATTTTAAGAGCAAAATTTTAAAATAGACTAAACGCACCATTATAACTCATGTCAATTTGAATTAAAAACTGATAATTGCAGAGTTGCCTCTCAAAGCAAAAGCTGCGACATCATGTGCACAAGCTGCCATTTCTGGGGTTGAGTAAGAGCCGAGCCAGATCCTTGACTTGGGTTCCCTAATTTTAGAGACCCACCTTCCCCACTTTGGCTTTCTGACGCAGCAGATCTCTTTTTCTGCCACGTCTTGGACTTCATATTGCTGCTACTGCAATCTGTTCCTTGCGGCATAGCGTCGCGATTCATGACCGATTTCAGTCAATACAAAGTATCAATGTACAAATAACTGCAAGACGTTATCGCTATATAAAGACTTTCGTTGTAGGGTTATGGACTTGCAGTGCCTTTTGGCAGACTAGAATAATCGATTTTCTGTACGTTGTAATAAATTCAAACAAAGCATAAATTTTAATTTTGATAAGTATGGTATATTTTTTTTTTTTAAAGTATGGTATATTTATTTTAAATATTGAAGGGTCACTGTATACTATTTTCATTCTGCGGCATTGCTTTTATTTCACCCTAAAACCAGCCGTTTTTAAATCTGACCTAAAATGTATTTTTTTCGGCTTTATTTCTTATTGTTTTGGATACTATTTTTAATTTAATATTATAAAATAAATAATTTTCTTTAATTTTATCTTATTCATTTAAATAAATATTTTTAACCAAAAAAACTGAAGCTTAATACTACTTTAATATATTCATAGTTATATATATAATTTTCCTTTAATGTTTTCGATACTATTTTTAATTTAATATTATAAAATAAATTAATTTCTTTAATTAAGTATATAGTTGTGTTTACTTGTATATATCTTAGAATTTTGGAGTGGACTATGATTTATGCTTTTTCATTTATGAAGTAGAATGGGACAAGTGTAATGTCTAGATTGAGTGTAATGTCCAAATTGATTATATGGACGTGGTCCAAAATTAAACTAGAAAGATTGATTCTATGGTCCTCGTCAAATTAAACAAGAATGACACAACTGTAGTGTCCACATTGATTCTATTGAGGTCTTCCAAAATTAATAGTTAATAATTAAAAAAACAAAAAATAGGTTAATTAACATGTGATAAGTATAGTTATTGATACTTGTGAAAATTAAAATTAATCTTCAACTGTTGGACTATTAGATACAACTACAAATACTAGCTTAAATCCATGGATTATTAGATACAACTATTAGCTTAATTCCAATGGTTCTAGTACTCTTAGCTTAACTTCAACTCTAATCACAATTATATTGGATAATTATTAGATACAACTATTAGCTTAACTTCAACTCTAATAACTTAAGGCTCATTCCAAGTCCATTTAGCATCTAGCACTCTAGCTAATGTGCAGCTATGTAAGAGTCGAACTCCTAATAAATCGTTAGAAATCCTAATAAACTCCTCCAAACTCCTAATAAACTCTTGCATCTAGTTACGTCGATAGTCGTATATATATTAGGATTTGGGGCTGGACTACCATCTATGCGTTTCCATCTATGGAGGAGAATGGGACAAGTGTGCTGCTCATATTGATTCTATGGGTGTCCTCCCCAAAAAATAGATTAGTTAACATCTCATAAGTACACATAGTTGGAAAATTTAAAATTCAATTTTAACTTATTCAATTATTAGATGCAACTATTAGCTTAACTTCAACTAAAATCAAGACTTTTAAGTGAACTCCAATTGCTCATCTATATTAACTTCTATTTGAAGTGCAATTGCTAATATATTAACTTTTAAATTAACTATTAGATACAAGTGTTAGCTGAAATCCAATGATTCTACAACTATTAGCTTAAATTCAACATAACTTTAGCTCTAATCATTGTTATATCAGATAATTATTACATACAATTATTAGTTTAACTCAAATGGTTTTACAACTATAAACTTAACTTCAACTCTAATTGTGGTTATATTGAATAACTATTATATTAACTATTAGATAACTTTTAGGTTAACTTCATGCACTCTTAAATTAAATTTAGATAAATATGGTAATTAGGAACATGGTAATAAAAAACTATTAGATGAACATTTAGTTGTACTTCAATGAATCCATCTCTTAGCTTGAGAAGTCGACCTTCATTGGAGTGAACCCATGTACCACACAATAATCTTTCTAGATGCGAGCATAGCATCATGAGAACAATCAATTAAGTAATGTTCTCCATGGGTGATATATTCAATGCAATCTATAAATATGAATAAGAAGGGGTGAGGGTTCTCAATTTTCTTTTTCATTCATCCTTATAGCTCACACAAGCGGAATGGAATACTCCTCGGGTTGTGGTACAAAAGCTGAATGAAAAATTGGTGTGGTGCAGAGCACGAATTTTGTTGGGTGGAAGCGGAACGAAATACTGGTAACTCTTCCATCCATATAACACCTTGTTATGTTTATTTTGTTTTAATATAGCCCAAAAATGTGATTCATGTTGTTATTAGATTCAATTTTAAAATTGCTAACACTAATTCAATTTTAAAATTCCTAATGTTGATGTGGTCGAGAGTGCAAAGAAGGATATTTGTTATGTAGAAGCAAATGATTTAAAGTCTAGATTTTGCCACATGCAGGTTTAAAAAATTGAAGTGGTTTACTTATGTAGCAATTTTTTGATATTGGAATTCTACCATATAAAAAGTTCATGATTTCCTTGTTCTGTAAGCATTTGAAGTATTTTTTGACGATATGGTTCATCTACATGCATTTGAATTATTTTTTGAGATGTTGTTTGGTGAAGAATTGTACTAAGAAAGAAACCACATATTTTGGTCAAACCAAGTTTAGGAAGTTCACCTAGCGTTGTTCTTGAAGGACCATCTTCATGTTTGGTTTCAAATGATACAATTCATCTGCCTACAATAATTATGAGTAAGTTACCTTTATCATATAAATTATTTGATTATGATTTTAGTCATTTCTTGGTGTAACAATCTCACCAAAATAGCAAATCCTAGTTCGGCATCAACTAATTATACCAATTTTATAGGTGAATATCTTACAATGATCTTTTCGATGCCATGGATTTACATTTACG
>LPNX010466630.1:179874-240122 GCA_001517045.1 Pseudotsuga menziesii | reverse complement strand
ATATATTGCAACTAACCTAGGTGTTACAATTTGAAAATCATTTAAATAGCTATAAGAAGCATATACTTAAGATATTATCATCTTTCTTTACTCTGTGAACTGTCGTCATGACAAAACTTTGTGACATAACAGTTCTAAATTAAAATATAAAAGTTGAACTTGACAGTTTATCATTGTCATATGTTTGAATCTAAACTTGAGCTCCACAAGGGATGGGTCATGGCCTTACTTAGTCATCATGAATAACACATGAACCTCTATGTTATTAAGTGCAGAAATTGAGGTACATTGGAATTACAGTTAAAATGATAAACTCTATGCTAAGATGCCATACAGAGCAACGCGAAAATGAAACTAAGGTTTGGACAAGGTTCTAATCGTAAACCCTTTTTATTCTTCAATGTTCAACATCCATAGTACATGGTATCTATTTTTATCAAATGCAAAAATTTTATCCTAAGGATGCTAATGGCTGAACTTTATCATTGCAGGTACAATGTAAACTATAAAATTACACTATTCTCTATTGTGGCAAGCTATGACAAAGACAAGGGTTTTATTGTTATGTGATGTGTTGACAATTGGCCTTAATTTCGATATCCACTTAATACTATGTAAGGACAAGATAAATATTTTCTATTAAGACTGACCCTACGATTTTCAATACGTCCTCCAGCTATTGTTAACAAGTTTGACGTGGAAACCCTAGGGTTTTCAATGCACTTTGAAGATCACACCAAACACTTCGTTGGGGTTTTCGTATGGTATCCCTTAATCTTTTCACTTTTTTCTTTGACTCCTTTGTGCTCTATCCTCAACTACTCTCACAATGAATAGAGATGTAGAGGACCATAAATTGGGCTCTCAACTTCATTTGGAATTGTTCCAACTACAGAAAATACAGGTGGAAGTCAAGAACTCTATTCGGTGGTCCATAAGGTATCACTGAATTGAGTAGAATTACCGAGAAGGTAGTTATCGGTTCATTAACTGTTTTTTATTCTTTGCAATAGTTTTGTTTTATTTTTAAAATATATGTTTTAACTCCTTTTAATTATATATGTGCAGAACAACTATGTCACTAGGATGTGGTTAGACTCTCTCTGAGAAGACTCATTCCTTAACAGGTAAGACCCATGTCTATACTTGCATAGCTCTATGGATTCAAACTGGATCTTAAGATTTTTTTCTTAGCATTGTGGTTTCGTTTTCCATTATGCGCTCGGTTGGCGATGTGAAGGTGATAATTCGCTTTGATATACTATGAATACTCTTTGTATGGTATTTTTATTTCATGTGAGGTATTTTGAAAATACTACGCCACTCTCTATATTTTTTTGTTGGTTCTAAAACCTGTTATTACTGCAAATCAATTTGTTTTGAGAGCGGGTTTAATTATCTATGGAGTCTTGCAACTATAGCAAATCCTTTGGAAGTTACGGGATTTTAAAAATACTTCTATTTTGATTATGAATATTGTTTATATAATAGAAAACTTCAGCTATTTTATTTTTACTTTCACCATGAGCCTTACTCTGTCAAATATGTTTGGGCTTCGATAGACACTCTAAACATAGTTTTGATATGCATATATTTAATGAATCTATTTGGTTATCTGTAAAATGTCATTAAAAGCGATAGTGTAAACAATTGCTAGCTTCGTTGATTTTCTTGCATTTTTTTTATGTTACTGTAACTCGATAAGATTGTGTAGTCTTAGGGTTGATATTTATTTTGGGATAATAAGCCACTGCTATAAGATCATTACTAGTTTGATTTATGTTGGATACATTATGGGACAAATCTTGTGAGGGTTCTCTATGTACATCCCTTGCTTTAATTAATAAAATTTGGGTTTTTAAATTATACTGCACTTGATTTATCGAGTCCTCCATTTGTTTATAAGTTGTATTGTTTTTCTGGTTATGTAGACATAATGTGCTTCTAAAATATTTACTGTTTTTTATTTTATTTTTCGTTATCCTAAAAAATACTGGAAGGAAATGGCCATAAAGCTTGTTCCTTTCCAAGTAATTTTTAAAAGAAGGGTCGTAAGGCCTCTGTCAAAAGGAATTAGAATGTCAAAAACTCTCTGGGGTTTTTAGATAAGGTTTTAGTATTCAAGGGAATGATTATTGAGTCAGTAATCTTCCATTAACAGTCCGTAGTGTTTGAAACCATTTAAAAGGAAAAAACAGGGTTTAGTTGTAAGAACCTTAATGCTATTATATTCCATTTTACTAAAGATCCGAGGGTTTCGTTGTTTTGTTTAAAAACTATAAATCTTTTACTTCGAGTATTTAGATTTTTTTTTAAATTTTAATAAGCCATTCAAGAGTGTATGTAACTTCTATTATTGTTGAAAATATGTTATACTCTATTAGTTAACCATTATATTCCGGAAAGGAAAAATCCTTAAGGTTGTGTGTAACTTTCTTCTACAAAAGAAAATACTACAGAAACAACACCGGCCTAACCTGAAGCCTGTAACTAGTGCTACGGTTTGTCGAGAATCTCGAATTGGTGTTACAGAAACAATTTTAATTGTTAAGACAACTAGGCTTAAGATTCCTCTATATGAAATAGCTTATTTATTCTATTACAGATTAATTCAGAAGTTTGGTTTTAGGAGACATGACACTTATCCTGAAAATATTAATGTCAACAAAGTATTAAGGAAGGACTTAGATATGAACATTTGTGTTTTTATTCATCTTGAATTGAATGCGTTTGAAAATAAGAGTTTGTGTATCTATTTTCTTTTATTATTTACAGGTTTATAACCTTAGGGTATTCATAAATAAACACTGTTAGTTACTACCTAACTTTCTTACAAAAGATCAACTTTAATCCTATTTTTGTGCCTATACTTGTAGTGTAAATGAAAACTCAGTTTTACTAACTATAACCATTTATCTTTTGAAATAAGAGTTGTAGCTTGTATATTTAACTAGTACCATTTCTTCTAAATATTAGTAGATTGTAAACCAAAATATATATATACACATCATTTTTATTCTTTGTCATAGTAAATATTTTGTCATTTTGGTACTACTAATGAGACATAATTTCATATCTTCATGTACTAGAGTACATCACTTCGGTGAGAGGAAAAATACAAAAGATAATTTTAAATTCATTTCTCTGTCAATCAATTTCCATGCAAGTACTTAATTAAATAATCATTGAATAAGTAACGATTAATTATAACCTCATTTGAAATAATTACAACTTACTTAAACAAAAGTAACATAATAACATAATATAGATATAGAGTTAGAACCTGGATGTGTTGCAGAAAAGGGACTAACACCCAAGGGAGGCTATTCCACCCAACCTTCTCCTAAAGCAACCAAAGCACTTTCTTAGGACCCCCGAGATCATTCACTAAGATAGTAAGAAAAATATCTGTGCCACACAACAGACTTCTGCAACTTAGCACTAGTAGAAGACTTAACTTAGTAAATCACTTTAGCTATCCCCTCATCAAATTCCTTGCGTGCTCATCAAAAGGTTCATTCTCTTAGAAACCAGAATGATTAATAGTGACCCTTCTACTCAATTTGATGGTTTATATAAGATTTCCTAGATCTTTGGGTCAGTTTTTGAATTAAATGAGCCATGAGCTCACTTTCCCCTCTCAGGGAACATGACCTTTTTTTAGGGATTTTGCTCCTGCAACAACTAGGAAGTGGATGCTAGTGCTTCCACTTGTCAACCAACCTTGTGTGAGTGAACACTCATTTAACAGTCTCCCTTGGATAGTTGTCTTCGTTTATTAATTATTAAAATAAATAATTAATCAATTAGAGTCATTCTTGACCAACTTGGTCATAAAATTTACAATAAAAACTAACCTAATGTTTTTGATAAAATCAATAATAAATATTTACTTCTGAATTCTTGGTATGTTACAAACACCCCCCCTTAATATCAACATCGTCCTCGATGTTGCTTAAGTCATTCTGAATTTTCTTGGAATAGTGCTGGATATGCCACCTGCATATCGCTCTCTAAATCCGAGGTCACTTTGTGTGGACTGAGGGGTGAAATTGTGAATCTGGGTATCTATTTCGTGTGAACAATTTTTCCAAATTCATAGTCTGTAATATTTCGGCTGAACTAATTTATGTTTTTGGTCGAAAACATAGAACTAACTTTCATCCAAAAAAATAGTTCGGCCGAAAGTTACTTTTAATGGATATTGTCAACTTTAAAGTTAGAAAGAGCTAACTTTCTAACTTTCTAATTTTAAAATTAATGGTATCCGTTAAAAGTAACTTTTGGCCGAAATATTTTTTCGGCCGTGTTAGTGCGAGAAATTGTTCTAAGACTATGAAAGAACAAGCCAACACAATCTCAATAAATACAATAAATTAAAATAGGTTTTTCAAATGTTTTGGTTGTACAGTTTGTAGACAAGAGGGAAAAAACTTCATGAAACCAAAGCAAACACTAAATCATGAGTATTTGAAAGACTGAGATGCATAACATATAAAATGTAATCCAAACATAATAATCACAGTAATGAGTTCCACCCACAGCTAGAAAGCATTTCAAGCAGAAAAACCTTAAACAAGAAATTAGTATACCAACTCAGTAATTAACACAAATTAGAAATGAAACTAGTCAAAAGTATAAAAGGGAATATAGTTGTATATATTTCTTAATTCAGTCATCAAAAAAACATAAGAGTCTTTAAACTTAGCTCATAAACCATAGCTTGATATCCTCCCCTTGCAACAAAAATCGAACCCTTGGTCCTTTTTCAGACTTACATTTATCATGTTCCTTCAAAAATAGTTGCATAACTGAACCCTAATTAATTTTAGGTTATCTATAGAATTGTTCAATTCAAACTATCATTGTACAAAAAATGAAATAACTTTTTGAAACTAACTAATAACCGCTCTTCCTAAAGTACTTTTAAAAGTCTTTTGTTTCCTCTGCTAAAAGAGCAATTCCCTCTAAAGCCTGGGCTTTCCTTCTATCTTTCTAGTGGTGTGCTTCCAAATTTGCAACTCTTTTTGTCAGCTCCTCTTTCTGTTGTGTTAGATCTTGGATAGTTTGTTTTAGTTTTGAAAAATGATTCTCTTTCTATCTTTTTCTTTTAAGAGATTCTTTAGAAACTGAAATCAATTCCTTATAGTGACTATTAACTTCTTCCAGATCTTCTCTTAGTCTTTTATTTGCAGTCAATTATCCTTCATTGCTTTCATGCAGGTACTCAATTTGATTCTTGTATTGTTTAATACTCCTTTACATATTTTCATTTTTAGAATCAATGGATTTACCTTCTACTATTGGCCGCATCCCTTCTGGCATCTGTGGGATTTTCAGCTTCTTGAATATGTCTTCATCCTCCTTCATATGATCTATCAAGGTCACAGGAATTCAGTGAATGCTCCTCACCTTCAATATTGCATTGATATGATCTTTTAGTCACCTTTCCTTTATCTATACAAGAACTCTTCAAATCATTTTGATGATGTTCTAGAATCATCTTCTCTCGAACCTCCATGAAAATTTCCAAGATCCTAGTATCAATGAACACTGATTTATCTCCTAAAACTATTTGTCTTTTACCCTTCATAACCTTTTATTTTTCATCTTCATTGTCTTCTAATTTCTCCTCAGATGATGAATCTTCGATTATTGTAATATTCTTTTCAACCAGTTTAGGGTTTAGGAGCTTCTTCATATTTAACCTGAGTTTGTTCTTTGGCCTTGTCTTGGGCCTCCAAACTGCTCCAACCTATCCTAACATTTTCAAAGCTTTCCCTTGATGTGTAATTAAAGATAATTCAACAACTTTCATTTTCTTCCTTCGTGACACTGTCTCTTCTTCAAAATGGGCATATATCTCCAGTTTAGAATGAACTCTATCTTTATCAGTGGTATGCACCTTAGCTTCATTAGATAAATATGTTTCCTATTACTTAGAGAGTACTATAATAAGGGTTTGTTCCTGTTTCTTTACCTCTTCATTTACAATTTGGTTCAGTTCTTTAGGAGAAGCATCTTCTACAGGCTCAACTTCCTTCACCTTTGACTTTGAAACTTTCTTTTCCTCAACATTAATTTCCTATTCAATTTCAATGTTTTCATATTCCTGAGTCGAAGATTTTCCTTGTTCACCAGCTTCTTCATCTTTGACTGTGACTTTCTTTTTAAGTTTCTTGAGAAAACTCTGACCTTTGTCTAACTATCTCTTTTGAGACTGCTCTTCCTTCTCTATTTGGAAACCAGACCAAAACAGGAAATATTCCCATGTCTTCTCTCTTTTCTGAAGTACAGTGCTTATAACTAGTTTAATAAGCCCATGATGAAATATTGATTGTTTGGTATGATCTTGATGTTCTTTCACCCTGCTTGACAACTTTTGTAAACTTTTCAAAAAGAAGAATGGGAGATTCATTTTGGATTCATGACTGAGACATTGAAGGAATCTAAAATGATACTTAAAAACAAAAGAAAATCTCCCTTCACAAGTGATATAGCTTTGTAGGATTTTGATAGGCTCTATCCATTCTGGCTTAAAATTTTCAATAGGTACTCCCTTTTCCCAATCTACTACTACATCTGGAAGTAGATATCTCTAAGCATCAAAAGTGAAAGGCACTTTTTTGAACCATAATTCACCCTCATATAAAATTCTTCTTTCTTCTGCTAACAATTCCCTGGTGAGTTTAAACTTGAAAGTATCAAAAGACACTATATCCTTATCCAAACATTGAGCGAATTTATAAGAGACTTCTGAGTGATGACCTTCAAAATTTTCAAAAAACACTAACGACCTTGCTTCTGCAAATAGTTTTGCACAATATGGAAAAGTTTGAACCCAGATCATGTCTGAAGTTTCTGGTCTATTATTCTTACCACTTCTTTTCATCTTGAACAATTTTCAAATGGCTACTGTCAATAAAACAAACTCTGAATCTCTTTAAGTGTTCATAATATATTAGACAATGCTAAACTGGGAAACCTTAAACCCTATACTGAATTCTCTCATTTAAATTGATAAATATTTTAATTCCATTGACATAGAATTTGGTTTATAAACTAATAATGTTCAATCAATTTTATCATTAGTCCTCTGCTTTGAAAAACCCCAAATTTATGAACTCAGGTAATGATTTGTAGCCTACCTGTCAAAGTGATTATTCCAGGTGTTGGAATCATGATTTCTTGACTGTCAGGTGTCGAATTGCATTCCCCAATATTCTCTGACTACTTTGATAACTCCAAACGACCACTCCTCGAAGCCCTAATTTTTTGCCATATTTCAAAATTTTGATTATAGATTGCTGATTTTTTTCCACGACCTTCATTTGCTCTACGTGCACTTAAGGGAATATGAGATTCAAGGTGCATTTGTCTCATTATGTTTAACCATCATTATTCCATCACTTCTGCAACAAACCATCACGACTTGCCCTCATGATGATATTCACACATGTCACAGTGATTATTATAGAAGAAAAACGTATCAAATCCATCACCTAGTATGAATGACATTTCATTTGTGAGAATTTTGGAAAAAACTAGCCCAAAAATGATGATTTCTGAACTGCGCGATTTTCCTATAGTGCATGTGTGCAATGTTTCCAGACATACGCTACAAGAAAGTCCGAGTCAATGATTTTTAAAAATTAAACTTATGATAAAGGTTTAAGTTTGGTTTAATAACTTTAGTCAAGATTTTATGTTATTTTTAAGACATTTTAAACCATATAAACATTCTATAAATCCCTCCAACTATGAATTTGAATAAATCAAACCAAAATTTGAAAAATAAAATTTAGAAGTTATATAAACATGAAAGTTAACGGAAAATGATCGAAAGTATCCTAAGAAACAAAATTTTATAGAAGAAATAAATAAAATGAAGCTTTAAATCATAAATAAAAGTATTAAAAGATGAGAAAAAAAACATGATCTAACATCTGGCTCCTACTGCGGGATGAAGTCCTCCCTGTGAGGCTTCAAGAACCTTTATACTAGTGCCTTCTATGCTGCTACCTGCTAGTCTGCAAAATTTCCATTGGGCCATGGATTCCTTATTCTTTTATTCACACCGATATATATAATGAAAGTCCAGTATCCATCTCAAAAACTGTAGAAATGCTTGAGGAATCGTCCATTAACTGGATTAGACAATGCCTCACTGTCCATAGATTGTAGTACAACAGTATTGTTTTCTAGAATCTTTGATACTATTAAAGGACCAAACCAAAGGTTATCAAACATGCCATGCTTTACTTTCTGCTCCTTCCTAGCATCCCATCTGAAAACCATATCTCACACTAAAAAACTGTTATCTTCGATCTTGCTATCAAATCTTTATTTGATCTTTAACATGTATAGCTGAGCCATTTCTTCCATTGTTTCTCGTTTCTGCTGTAACTCTACCAGTGCATAAATTCTTCTTTGCATATCATTAGGTTCTTCCTAACAATCTTGAAAAAATTTCATCACTGAGATACCCAACTCAATAGGAAAAACTGCATTAGTACCATATACTAATTGGAAAGGAGAAGTTCCAATTTCTTTTTTAACTGTTATTTTGTCTACCCATAATGCATATTTTAACATAGAATCCCATGATCATTTATTCTGCTTGAATAACTTCCTGATGCTCTAAATAATATTCTTATTAGATTAATTAGCTAACCCATTCCATTGAGGATAATAATGTGTTGAGTATTTCAACATGATACCATTCTTTTCACAAAATTCCCACATAGCCTTAGATTTAAAAAATTTCACATTATCAGTCAATAATTTATGAGGACATCCAAATCTACTAAGAATATTTTCTTCAATAAAATGTATGATTACCTTGTCTGTTGCATTTCTTGTGGGAATAGCTTCGACCCATTTAGTAAAGAAATATGTAGCAGTTAAAATCCATTTATGCTCCTCTGAGGAAGATGGATTTATCTCTCATAAGAAGTCCAAACCCCATTGCTAAAAAGGGGCATTAACTGCAATTGATTTTAATGGTTATGACATCAACTTTTGTTTATTAGCAAACTTCTGACAAGGGATACATGCTATTACCTGCTGATATACATCCGAGAATAAATAAGTCCAATAGTATCCGTCTCTTAGGATTTTATATGTTGTTGCCTTCCAATACATATGTCCCCCACAAGCACCCTCATGAGATTCTGTGATTATTCCTTCAAGTTTTGGTTTATCTAAACATCTGAGAAAAATACCTCCTGGATCTTTCCAAAATAGCTAATGTTCTATCAAACAATATTTAGTAGTTTTCAACTTTAATGACCTAGCAGCTTTCTTGTCTAAATGTTTTGGACATTGCAAATACAAAAAGAAAGTGTACAATATCTGCATACCATGTGGATTTTGCATACTGGTCCATAATACTTTCTTTCTCCTGCTCTGCTTGAATTTCTTCCTATGCTAGTTGTTCCACCATGAGATGTAGACCTAAAGCTTGGCAATTTGAATCAGCTAGCAATTTAGCTAAACCTTTTCCCTTTACTAGCTTCGTAGGTCTAATATCCACATCATATTCCATTATTTTTGCATTCCACTTCCCTCTTTTTTCCTCACTGTTAGGCTGAGTCAAAACATCCTCAATGGAAGCATTAGGAACATAAGCAATAAACTTGGAATGCAAAACATAAATTCTGAAAAACTTCAATGCTTTTACCAATGAGTAAGCCCTCTTCTCTAAAGTATTGTATCTTAACTCTGAATCTCTGTGAGTTTCGCTGAAAAATGCAATTGGATGTTCAAGACCGTACTTATTCTTTTGTAATAAAACAACAACCAATGTATCTTTAGATGCAAAAGAAAAAGTTAAAAACTATTTTGTAAAATCAGGACTTACTAATACTGGAGCTTCCTTAAGAGCCATATTAATCTTTTCAAAAGAGTTTTTTGGTTCTATAGTCCACTTGACCTATTGATATTTCTTCAACATAGCTGTAATTTGTTTGATGGTTTCAGCAAAATTTGGTATGAACCAATGCAGAAAATTTATTTTACCAATAAAAGATTGTACATCCTTCTTGCTCCTTGGTAAACTTATTTTCAATATTTCTTTCACCCTTTTTGTATCAATCCTTATGCCATCAGCTGAAACTAAATGACCCAATAATTTACCTTCTTGTACAACAAAATGTGATTTCTTTGGATTGAGAGATTAACCATATTTTCTGCATTTTAGAAAAGTTTGTTTTAAGTGTTTTAGATGCTCATCATCTGATTGTGAAAACACTATAATATCATNTCTCTTTCCCCTACAAAGGCTATGTCCATAGCTCTTTGAAAAGTAGCTCCAGCATTCATTAATCCAAAAGGCATTTTATCGTACATGAAAGTACCCCAAGGTGTAGTAAAAGCTGTTTTTTCTCTGTCATCATGGTGCATGGGAATTTGATTATATCCTGAAAATCCATCAACCATATAAATTATTTGTGAACCAACTACCTTCTGCAATATTTGTTCTATTTTTGGTAAAGGGTAATTGTCCTTCAATGAATACCTATTCAGATTTAAAAAATCAACACATAGTCTGATTTCACCATTCTTTTTCCAGATAAGAACTAAATTGGCTACCCATGAAGAATATCTGAGGGGAACAATAAACTTAGCATCTAATAACTTTTTCACCTCCTTTTCTATAGTAGGGAACAGAGTTGGATTTATCCTCCTTAATTTCTATCTAAAAGGTTTAACATTTGGTTTTAGAGGCACTTTATGCTGTATAATTCCAGTATCATATATCTTCAAATCTTCATACGACCAAGAAAAAACATCAACATACTCTTTTAACAACTTAATGTACCTATTTATCTCCTCTGCTGTGAGTGCTTTTGATTTTTTCACCATTCTAGGATGTTTAGGGGTGCCAATATTACAGTCCACTACATTTTCTCTTGAAGACTGTACAAGAGGTTTTAAAGGTGTATCATCCTTTGAAAATGTTCTCTCTAATGGCACCAAAACTTTAGTAATGAAATTACTTTTAACTTCAATAATCTTGTGACCTAGAATCTCATTTTTTGCAATATCTTCAAATTCTTCAACCTCATCATCTTGTTCTTGATCAATTAGGGAATTGGGAAACTCACCTCTCAGCTCTAAGAAAATTTTTATTTCAATGTCATTTTCAAAAAAATTCCACTACATTACATTATCAAGCACATAAGGTCTGTACCTAACCTCAATAGGGTACCCTAACTCTGTTGTTTTGGGAATCCTAAAATGTGTAGCTGCTAGGGAAAGAGAATCGGTAGTTTGGTTATGACCCCTAGGAATATAAGTGATATTAAAATCCACAAAGTAATTGTCTATCATATCCCATACTTCATTACGGTACACTTTCAAGAAATCTCATTTTACTTGATAGTTTTTCCTCACCGGCTGAAAAACCAACTCGAAATCGCCATACACAGAAATCTACTGAATGCCTAAATCTTTTGCAGCTTTCAAACCTAACAACAAAGATTCATATTCTACAGTATTATTTGTGGTAATAAATTCCAATTTATACATTAACCTTACTGCTTCACTAGCAGGAGATATAATTAGAAGAACCCGTGCTCCAACACCCTCCTTACATGATGATCCATTAAAGTACATTTTCCAAAGTTCATCTTCTTGTTCCCTAGTATATTTGACTGGATTTTATTTTTCAACTTGTAATAAACCAGCAGTATTATCATCGTTACTAAAATGCAACATACAAGTACCCAAATTCTTGTCAACATCATACAAGGGATGGTTTCTGAGGTTCTTGTCATCAGTCACAATATAGGCAAATTGTAACTCACTATATAACCTTCTATTTTCTCCTCCAAATACAGGAATGGTGGCATACATTAAATCCATCTGTAGAGTTCCACCAACCTTCTTGGTCCAAGATCTAGAGAGGAGCAAGCCAAACTTGGGTCTCATGTCTGCCACTACCACATACCTAATGACACTCTTCATTGGTAGCTGAGCTAAACCAACCACCATATCTTTTATCACTCCTAAACATTTTACAGCTCGTGAATCAAAAGCATACAAATCATGATAAGGTTTTGTTATACTCAAACCTAAAGCCTCCATGATAGCTTTTGGCATTAGGTTTTGAGATGCCCCTTAATCCAAAAGGAAATTATGTATCATCTGCTCATGAATAGTTAGTGTGATGTAAAAAGGAGGTGATGCACTTGCCTCATTTTCAGTTTTTTCTGTTAGAGCTGATCCAATAAAAAATTTAGGACTTTATTCTTGTAAATTCACTGTGTCAGAAGGAAGTTGACTGCTTGATGAACCAATCATTTTCAGAACTAAATTTTTGTAAGAAGGATTCTTCATCAACTCAGTGAAATGCATATGAATCTTCATTTTGCCTAATTCATTTTCCAGGTTGAAATTATGCATGCTTTTATTCACCTCTTCAATCTCAACATTCTTCTTTTGATTATCCTGATTTTGTATTTTCTCTAACACTGGATCAGACTGCTGTTTAGGAGGAAAAACTACCTTTTTCTTAGGATTTTGAACTACTTGCTTTGGACCTGACCTTAAATTTAAAGTTTTCTTTGGCTCAGTCTAATATGTATCAGCAGTTACAATAGTCACTTCAAGATTCAAATCATTTTCTGTTTCAAACACATCTACACCATAATATTCTGAGTTTAAAAAATCTTCTTCAGTAACAAAACCTTCAGTCAATGGTTCTCCAAAATAATTCATATCCTGATCTGGATCCTCAAAGAACTCTTCCTCTTCAATTTCTTCTTCATCAACTACATTATTCTGAAGTGGTGGTGGCACTTTTTGATCCTCAGTTTCTCTCCTTTCTCGTTGTATATGATTGCTTCTTCTCTCCTTGAGAATAAAATGACGTACAAACTGTCTTCTGAATTGGTTTGGATTATTAGGGTTTCTCTCTCCCTATTGAACATGTTTATTTGGATTCTTCTCTAATTCCAACTTGTTTAGTTTTGTCGTCAGGATCTTTACTAGCTTGGACATCTCATCGATTTTACCTTCTGTAGAGTGGGATGTTGAAACCCCTAGAGCTGCCTCTTTCTTACCCTTCATGTCATATATCTGCTGAGTTGTATTTACCTTTAGTATATTAGAAGCTAATATATTATACTCCACTTATAATCTTGAATTCTGCATGTTAAGTAAAGTAACAGGTCTTCTTTCTCTCAAGAGTAGGGAAAATTCATGATCAAGAGAATTGGCATAAGTGAGTTTTGAAGAATTTTCTGAAGGTTTTATCTCTACAGGAATTTTGCCATACATTTTATTGAATCTCTTTGAAAAATCAGCTATGGTTTCATCCTTCTTTCTTCTCAGGGCTCCAAACTCATTAATGTAACATGTGTGATATTTGGTATCATACCATTGTCTCATAAAAAAATCCTGAATCTCTTCTATTATAGTAATAGAATTTGCAGGTAACTCTCTGAACCATTTTCTGACCTCTCCATCAAGACTCTGTACAAAAATCCTCATCCACACATCCTTGGCCTCAATATTTTGATTATCAGCATAGCTGAGAAATGCATCCCAATGCTCCTCAACTGTGGTTTTACCTTGTCCATTCAACCTAGGTAGGTATTTTTTGTAATTACCCCTAGGGAGTGCATTCAAAGGCTGAGGTAAAAGTAAAGGTGCATACCTAGCTTCCACCATTCAGTCCATCATATCTAATGGCTGATTTTGGGCTACCATCTTTAAGTTACCTGGTTTAGGTGATGGAAAGACTTGACTAGAACTTGGTTGAAATGGATTTTTACCAACTTTGAGATGAAATAAATGGATTTTTCCAGGAGATATAGTCTTCGCTTTCTTGAAAGATTGAGGAACAGTAAAAACTTGAAAATTACTAACAGGGACTGTAGGCTTCAACCAAGATGAATCTTGTTCTTCTCCCTTCAGAACAGAAAAAGGTGATGAAATATCTAACTGATCAAGGTTACATAGGGCTGGTGATGACTGATACCTTCCAATATTCCTAGCTACTTTCAATGTTTGGTCTAGTTCTAAGACACCCAGTTGTAAATGTGAACTAGGTCTACTTCTTATTCCAACTCCCTTAGTAGCCACTGTGAAATATAGGTGAAAAGTAGTCTTTAAGATTTTCTGGTTTAAGTTCACCTCTCAAAACTAGTGAAATGATGAGTATCCTAGGGAAAATAGGTTTTCAACTTCGTCCCCGGCAACGGCGCCAAAGATGTTAGTGCCATAAATTGTTCTCAGACTACGAAAGAACAAGCCAACACAATCTCAATAAATACAATAAAGTAAAATAGGTTTTTCTATGGTTTTGGTTGTACAATTTGTAGACAAGAGGGAAAAAACTTCATGAAACCAAAGCAAACACTAAATCATGAGCATTTAAAAGACTGAAATGAATAACATATAAAATATAATCCAAACATAATAATCATAGTGTTGAGTTCCACCCACACTTAGCAAGCATTTCAGGCATAAAAACCTTAAACAAGAAATGAGTATACCAACTGAATAATTAACACAAACTAGAAATGAAACGAGTCCAAAGTCTAAAAGGGAATATAGTTGCATATATTTCATAATTCAATCATCAAAAACACATAAGAGTCTTTACACTTAGCTCATAAACCACAGCCTGATAGCCTCCCCTTGCAACAAAAATCGAACCCTTGGTCCCTTTTTAGACTTACATTTATCCCGTTCCTTAAAAAATAGTTGCATAACTAAACCCTAACTACTTTTAGGTTATCTATCGAACTGTTCAATATAAACTATCGTTGTACAAAAAATGAAATAACTTTTTGAAACTAACGAATAATTTCTCTTCCTAAAGTACTTTTACAAGTCTTTTGCTGCCTCTACTAAAAAAGCAATTCCCTCTAAAGCCTCGGGTTTCCTTCTAGCTTTCTCTTGGTCTACTTTCAAATCTGCAACTCTTTTTGTTAGCTCCTCTTTCTACTGTGTCACCTGCTGGATAGTTTGTTTTAGTTCAAAAAAATGATTCTCTGTCTGTCTTTTTCTTTTAAGAGATTCTTTAGAATCTAAAATAAATTCCCGATAGTGACTATTAACTTCTTCTATATCTTCTCTTTGTCTTTTATTTGCAGTCACTAATCCTTCATTGCTTTCATGTAGGTACTCAATTTGATGCTTGTATTGTTTAATACTCCTTTGCATATTTTCATTTTCAGAATCAATGGATTTACGTTCTACTATTGGCTGCATCCCTTCTATCATCCATGGTATTTTCAGCTTCTTGACTATTTCTTCGTCCTCCTTCATATGCTCTATCAAGGTCACAGGAATTTCTGAATGCTCCTCAGCTTCAATATTGCACTGAGTTGATCTTTCAGTCACCTCTCCTTTCTCTACACAAGAACTCTTCAAATCATTTTGATGTTGTTCTAGAATCATCTTCTGTCGAACCTCCATGAAAATTTCCAAGATCTTGGTATCAATGAACACTGGTTTATCTTCTGAAACTATTTTTTTTACCCTTCATAACCTTTTTGTTTTCATCTTCACTGCCTTCTAATTTCTCTTGATATGATGAATCTTCAATTATTGTAATCTTCTTTTTATCCAGTTTAGGGTTTAGGAGCTTCTTCATATTTAACCTAAGTTTGTTCTTTGGCCTTGTCTCAAGCCTGCAAACTGCTCCATTCTCTCCTAACATTTTCAAAGCTTTCCCTTGATGTGTAATTGAATCTAATTCAACAAATTTCATTTTATTCTTTTGTGACATTGTCTCATCTTCAGAATGGGAATGTATATCCAGTTTAGCATGAACTCTATCTTTATCGGTGGTACGAACCCTAGCTTCATTAGATAAAGATCTTTCCTCTTCTTGAGAGAGTACTGTAGTAAGGGTTTGTTCCTGTTTCTTTACCTCTTCATTTACAATTTGGTTCAATTCTTCAGGAGAAGCATCTTCTACATGCTCAACTTCCTTCACATTTGACTTTGAAACTTTCTTTTCCTCAACATTACTTTCCTATTCAATTTAAATGTTTTCATCTTCTAGATTCAAATATTTTTTTGGTTCACCAGCTTTTTCATCTTTGACTATGAATTTATTTTTAAGTTTCTTGATCAAACTCTGACCTTTGTTTAACTGTCTCTTCTGAGACTTCTCTTCCTTCTCTATTCAAAAACCAAACCAAAACAAGAAATATTCCGATGTCTTCTCTCTTTTCTGAAGTATAGTGCTTATAACTAGTTTAATAAGTCCTTGATGAAATACCGATTGTTTGGTATGATCATGATGTTCTTTCACCCTCCTTGTTGCTTGGGGCCAGATGTTCCTGACCTGCGTGCAGCGACAGCTGACCGTGGCGAAGGAGTCTGGTAAGGTTTTTTTTATGGTTCTTTTTTGTGTGCCTTCTTCATGGAGAGGGTTCCCACACTGCGGCCACGGGTGCCAGTCAGAGCCAGAGGCTTGAGGGAGCCTCGGATGGTGCGGTGGGGAGAGATGATGCGTCGCCGTGGTGGCGGGGATGTAGGGCGATATTTCATGCCGGAGCTGTACTTGCAGTGGCTCCAGCTGCCACTGATGCTGGAGGACTATCCATACAGGGATATGGATTTCACTGGAGACCCGAATGCTCCACGGCCACCAGGACAGGCATGGGGGCCAGATGGTATGTATTCTTTGATTGCATTCTCTAGTTTTAGTTTTATGATATATTGTTGATATATGGTAACTGACAAATTGGTGTTTTGCAGATGTGGGTCCGAGGCCACCGCCAGGACATATGGCACGCAGAGGGACTGTGGCCATTCCAGCATTGCCAGGGCGGGGGCACGTGGGTCATCCAGATGCAGAGGGGACACTAGAGTCCGTGCGGGCGCTGTTGGATCTGTTGCTGGAGGGAGTGACTGACGCAGGATGGCAGGACCTGGATCCGGCTATGGTCCAAGATTGTTTGGGGGTGCCCCAGGATTTTAGGGCGATCGCGATCCGGGTGGCCCTATTGGCGGACAGGGCACGGGCACAGGGGACCAGACAGGATGTACAAAACCACTTTTACTATCCCATGGGGCACCTTTGCCTATCACGTCATGCCTTTTGGCCTAAAAAATGCCGGTGCCACATTCCAGCGGGCCATGACCTATTGCTTTCATGATTTGGTCCATATCCTGCTCGTCTACCTTGATGACCTTACAGCTCGTTCCCGAAAATGATCAGACCACCTTAAGGACCTTTGGCAAGTTTTTCTGCGTTGTCGCAAATATCAGATCCGTTTGAACCCACACAAGTGCGTCTTTTGCGTTCCTGCAGGCTGATTGTTAGGTTTCATTATTTCCCAGAAAGCAATTACTGTTGATCCCCTGAAAGTCCAAGCCATCTTAGACCTTCCCTCCCCTCGAACACTCCGGCAACTCCAAAGTCTGCAAGCGCGATCCAATTTTATTCGACGCTTCGTTCCCGATTTTGCCACCACCGTTCACGGTTTCTTGCGTTTGCTCCATACCCACATACCCTTCATCTGGGATGAGCAAGCGGAAGCTGCATTCGAAGCCCTCAAGAAAGCTCTCACACAAGCCCCCTTGATCTCCCCTCCGGATTTCTCTCAGGACTTCATCCTCTATGTCTCGGCATCTGAGCATGCTGTGTCCGAAGTCTTGGTTCAAGAAGACACCTCACGCCAAGAGCATGTCATTTACTACATCAACCATACCTTGTCCGGCCCACCCCTATGTTACCCATATGAGGAGAAACTAGCCCTAGCAGTGGTGTTTTCTTCCCAAAAGTTGTGACATTACATTTTACTTAGTCATACCACAGTTGTCGCCGATTCTAACCCCATGGTATATCTCTTAAACCGGTGTCTCCTGCAAGGTCATGTGGCTAAATGGGTCATTATCCTCCAGGAATATGATCTCACGTTTCGAACACCTAAGAGAATTGAATCCCTCACGCTCACCCAGCTCATCACCGATCTCCCTTCCTTCATCCCGGCCCCACCTATCTTCGAGGAGTTACCCGATAATCACTTGTTTACTATCTCATCCAATGACCCGTGGTATGGTGATATCTTGTTATACCTGCGCACGCAGAAGTTCCGACCCACCGTCACTCGTAATGGACGTCGTCGTATCCGTCACCAGGCCTCTGGCTACCTCCTCATAGGAGATGTCCTTTACCGATGAGGAGTCGACACAATTATTCGTCCTTGCCTTACACACGAGGAGGCTGAACAGGTCCTTAATGATTGCCATAGCAGTGCCTATGGCAGCCATTTCTCAGGGATGGCCACTACCCAAAAGGTCGTCCACGCCGGATACTTTTGGCCCACACTTTTCACTGACTGCATCACTGCGGTCAAGCATTGCCATAACTGCTAACTTTTTGCCCCCAAGGCCCAGACACCACCTGCTCCATTACACCCCGTCGTCACTGTTGGTCCCTTTTGCAAGTGGGCCATCGACTTCATGGAGTGTAGATCCCCATCTGCTAATGGCCATAAGCACATCGTTGTCGCTGTTGATTACTTCACCAAATGGGAGGAAGCCATGCCCACCTTCAACTATACCGCTGAAACTGCTGCCCGTTTCTTCTTCAACCATGTTATCACTCGATTCGGGGTCCCTAAACAATTAGTCTCAGACCACGGATCACACTTTGAAAATTCCGTTTGGCGTGAGTTCACCTTCCTCAAATTCCAACACCAGTTTTCCTCAGCTTACTATCCTCAAGGGAACGGTCAAGTTGAAGCTGTTAACAAAATCCTCAAAACCATACTCCAACGCACTGTTGATCGGCATAAGTCCAATTGGCACCATATGCTATTCCCTGCCTTATGGGCTTACCGCACCTCCACCAAGACCACCACCGGTTTTACCCCGTTTCATTTAGTTCACGGTGTAGAGTCTGTCCTCCCCATCGAGTGTTAGATTCCTGCCTTACACATCGTCGTTGAGCTTCTCCCTGATACCTCTCCCCTTGAGCACCGTCTGTTATCCCTCGAACAAGCCAATGAAGATCATTGTTCCACCCTCCAGAACATCGAGGCTGCCAAAATCCGCTCCCAAGCCAGTTACGACAAACATGTTCACCCTCGAACTTTCCACGAAGGGGACCTCGTCCTCGCCTATGACCAAGCCAACGACAAAAAAGGTAAAGGAAAATTCGAATCCATGTGGCAAGGCCCTTACATTGTGCAGACTTGCCTAGGTAAGGGGGCATATGTTTTAGCTAACTCTAAAGGCCACCCTTTACCCAACCCCCGTAATGGATTGTACCTTAAACGTTTTTACCCATAACTGAAGTCGCGACCTCATTGGTCCGCATTGTAAAGTTTGCTCTCCCTTTTTATTTTTTCCCTTTTTTACCATAATCTCACATTCATCGTCTTTGCATGACCACAGATGGACCATCTTCCACCTCGTTACATTGGCTTCGCTGATGGGGCAAGCCGCTGGTCTCCCAACCTGGCTTCTGCAGCATGGGTCTTATACTCCCCTTTCGACGAACTGATTCACCTTGATGGAATATGTATAGGCGCCGCTACCAATAACCAGGAAGAATATGATGCTGTGATCGGTCTCCTGACTTCTGCCCTCCAAATGGGTATATGTCACCTATATGTGTTCTTGGAATCCCAGCTACTTGTCTCCCAGCTCAACAACTGCTACCAGGTGCGCGATCCTTGCCTATTTAGAAAATTCCTGCGTACAAAACAACTTAGCCGACAGTTTGAATCCATCACATTCACACATGTCCCAAGAGCTCAAAATAGTGTCGCAGATCAAATGGCCAATAACATCCTAGATTGGCATATCAATCACACCATATAAACATCTCCATCATGCATCATAGCATCTCATCCAACTATATCAAAAACCAAAAAGACTGCATTGCATCAACATTTACATCCATGAACATACACCATAAAACCACATTTGCATCCATAGGGGCATCCATGTGCCTAATCATACATAAATCATGTCACATCACATAAAATACACAAGGGGCATCCACGTGCCCAACATCCTAGACTACTTGCATCCACGTGCAACACATACATATAACACATCATCAAGCGCATCCACGTGCGTGCAAATGGTAAGACATCATAAACAAAAAGTGCATCCATGTGCATAAATATATATATATATATATCAAAAATATACATGAGCTATACATGTCCTGAGTACCCCTGTACTCAGCTATACAAAAAATGTATGTACAATCCTAAAGCTTCATAAGGTACAGGCCGCAGCTACAAAAAATAGGGGGGAGTCCCCTGCACCCCCTAATGGGATTCGTACCCGGCATCACTGTCAGTATCTGCCACCTCTGACTCCTCCTCCGGCAAGTCAACATCCCGTCTGGGCCCCTGTGCCCATGCCCTGTTCGCCAATAGGGCCACCCGGATCACGATCGCCCTAAAATCCCGGGGTTCCCCCAAACAATCCTGGACCACAGCCGGATCCAGGTCCCACCATCCCGCGTCAGTCACTCCCTCCATCAACCAATCCAGCAACGCCCCCACGGACTCCAGTGTCCCCTCTGCATCTGGACGACCCACGCCCCCCTGCCCTGGCAACGCTGGAATGGCCACAGTCCCTCTGCCTGCCACATGTCCTGGCGGTGGCCTCGGACCCACATCTGCAAAACACCAATTTGTCAGTTACCATATATCAACAATATATCATAAAACTAAAACTAGACAATGCAATCAAAGAATACATACCATCTGGCCCCCATCCTTGTCCTGGTGGCCGTGGAGCATCCGGGTCTCCAGTGAAATCCATATCCCTGTATGGATAGTCCTCCAGCGTCAGTGGTAGCTGGAGCCACTGCAAGTACATCTCCTGCATGAAATATCGCCCTACGTCCCCGCCACCACGGCGGCGCATCATCTCTCCCCATCGCACCATCCGAGGCTCCCTCAAGCCTCCGGCTCTGACCGGCGCTCGCGGCCGCAGTGTGGGAACCCTCTCCATGAAGAAGGCACACAAAAAAGAACCATAACAAAATCCCTTACCAGAATCCTTCGCCGCGGTCAGCTGTCACTGCACGCAGGTCAGGAACATCTGGCCCCAAGCAAAACAGGTCCCAGCTAATACACGCTCCACGAGCTACATCTGACCCCCATACACCTTCTCAGGTGACTGGGACCCCAAAATACGAACCACACATGCAGCCATCGCCTGTACTGCCAACTCCCATAGATCCCTCACCAAGAGTGCATTTTGATGCACCTGAGTCCCCAGCCGACAGAACTGCTCCACCATATCCTCCATATCCAAGTCCGCTGACACCTGCGGCTGAGTATCTGCTACCCTTCCCAGGCAGGGTAACCCAGTTAAGAAATAAACATCTGTGAGGGTGAGGTCCACCCTCTCTCCCTGCACCCGAAACGCCAGTATCTGTGGATCCCAGAATCCGACCAACTGGTTCAGCAGTAATCCTGCTGACCGCATAATAGGAACCTCCGCGAACTTCAGCAGTTTGAAGATCCCTAGCAGTGACCGCACCCGAAGATCCTCTTGAACCGCTGTCACTATCTCGTCTGGGACCTCTCGCTCCCTCCATGGCACCTGTGGCATCCTGTCAATCACACAATGAAGTCTCATCAGGCTCACGTCAAAATCATGGACCTTCCCACCCATCTAAACAAAAAACCAGAACCGCCCGGTCCCCGACCGCAGCTGTCAAGCCTACAGCCGCGGTCCGCCACCGCGGCTGTCTCGGCCCGGACCCACGGTCCGCCACCGCGGCTGTCCCGGCCCGGACTCGCGGTTCGAGACCGCGACTGTCCCGGCTTGAACCCACGGTCTGCGACCGCGGTTTGGACGCCCTAACCCGTGGTCCACCCACATGGACCGTACAAAAAGACCCCTAGAAACCACTACCCGCCCCCCAACCCCAAAAATAATGCAAGTATGAGTTTGACGGCCTGCCTGTCTCTCTCAGATCTGCAGTCGGCCGGTCGGATCATCCAGTAATGACACGTCAGCTCTGGTCCACTGTGCTCATGAGTCAACATCCACTAGTCAAATGACATATGTCATGTTGGGCCCACTTACTATTTATAGTCCATTGATTTTTCTCTCATTTAGCCATTCTGAACCCATACGAAGTCCGTTTTTCGCATTGTTTCCACCATTGGAATCAGCACGACAAGACCATCCCGATGGTCACCTCGTTGCGTTATTTTCTCTATGTCATTTTTTACCCATTTTTTAGACATTGTTAGTCATCTCGGTTTACGTGCCACTTCGGCCGTTCTCCGTTTTTCACACTTTTTATATTGCCAGATTCATTTGTCCGAGCTCATGATGATGCTTGAGATCACTTCTCGCTCTCACTTGGTACAATTTCAACATTGCGTCCCTACACCTTGCTGCATCGATTTGCGCACCACATCGGCCATCATCAGATTATTTCACACTCTTTACATGAGCCATCCACTCCTGTCATACTGCAAATGTTTCGTTATTTTGTCACCATTCATTCACCCCGCAAGGAGGCCCATCAGTGTTCCCCCCACCCTCAGTCCTGGTCATCATAAATATTCCTTGATTGAACACTTCCTCCTTGCGTGGCCATTAATTCAGAGTCTTCTTATTTGCTTTCAGACTCCTTAAAATTGAAAGCAACCACGAGCATGCACTGTCCTGGGCTCGTAAAATCCACACGACAATATCATTCCATTACTTCAGAGTCTTCTTATTGCTTTTAGACTCCTTAAAATTGAAATCGGCCACGAGCATGAACTGTCCTGGGCTCGTAAAATCCACGAGATAGTACCATTTTATATCCACACTCCTTCTAGTTCCCTAACCCATGAAGAAGTCCCCCCGCGCCTCTTGGCACTATGATCGATCCTCTCGGCAGCACCCCCAATCAGGTCGCCTTTGTTCAGAGTATTTTGCAATCTCCTACCATTTTACCACAGCTTGAGTCTACCTCAGCACAGTCACCCTCAGATCCTATACAACTATGATCCCATTACCACCAGTCTGTTTCATATGCTGCCCGATCACCCCTGCCATCATACTCTGAACAAAGGAAGTTTGAGTCCACCCACTCTTCTCGCCTAGTTATTCCCCCCAGTTTATCACTCCTGCCATCAGTACTATCACAATTTGGTTTTTGCACCTCGCGCTCCTGTCAAGGAAACATCATTGCCTTGATAGTTGCAGGTCTCCCTCTGTCGACGACAGCCCCTCTATTCCAGAGGATAGACCCAGAGTCCCCTGCGCCTTGGACCCATCACCATCTGTGATGAGTGCCTATGGACCATTTTGGGAGGAATCATCATTGCCTCTCCGAATAGTTGTTTCTCACATGCTCGACTTCAGCACCTTAATCGCATCGTTGAGAATCACACAGGACATATATCCTTTCCAGTATGTGTCGAAGACCCCAGATTTCCCCCGACTCTAGCACATTGGTGAGTCACTTAGGAACGCTCAGTTATATGTTCCCATGGAGGTCCGGGCTGCGTTGGCGATTGTATTCGGAAGCCATCCAATTCCATGCTTCCTCGAGTACCCAGTTCAGTTCCAGATCAGTGTACCATTGCAAGTATGATCATTGTCATTTTGATCCAGCAGCTCATCAGTTCCTTTGGAACCACATTCAGTAACACTGCGACCATTCCAGTGCATCAGTTGTTCAGCTCAGACATGGTCATCCCAGCAGTATGTCCCAGATTTGTGTCCCTCCTGGACTCTTATGATATACACATTGGATTGCTATGTATCCTACAGGTCCCTCTATTCGGGCCTCACAGTTATTTTTATGTATCTTGATACGAGCATGGGTATGCCTGCCTTGTCCAAATTATCAGATGATTCCTCATCCATTATTGAGTTTATGTACTTTTCAGTCCTTGCAGTTGGTTCGAGATCATTGTCCCGGGCTTCAGTTGATTCCTTCTCTTCTCCATACCCCAAAAAAAACGAATATGACTCATGATGTCCATCGGCCATACGATGAGATCCTGCCCTCGCACATCAGGGGGCAAACTGTTAACACCCAAAAAGGGTTCACTACCTCATCTACCCCATTACATGGCTCATTTGTCCATTTTCCCACCATATTTCCATCAAAAAACCACAAAACCATGCGAAATGCCTCCAAAAGGCCATAAAACCCTCTTTTCCTCTAAAAATATCCAAACTTCCTCCAAAAAAAAGCAAAAAGCTCCAAAAAGGAAGAAAAAATATAAAATAATGAGGAAAATATGGAAAAAACCCTAAACAGCTGAAACCCTAAACATATGAAACCCTAACCCTAAAACCGCATGGTTTCCAACTATAAATAAGTGATGGAGACCCCTTATTCCATATCCACAATCACAAGTATCCTGCCTCTGCCAAAATTGCTTGTGAAACCCTAGCTCACCATCGAGCTACTTTCACCATTGAGAGCCCCTTCTGGCCCATTTCCACCATTGGAGAAAGAGAAGAAGCAGCTTGAAGCTCAGAGCTACCGACTCGGACCAACGCAAAGGGCTTCACCAACCTTCACATTGGAGGTCAGATCAATAAAGAATCATTATTTACTTTTTACTGTTTTGCTTCATAAATATGTTTAGATTTAGTTTTTAATTCAGTTACAGTTTTTAATTCATACATCATTGAACTGCTACTAAGGAATCCATTGTCCTTAGTAGGTGCTCATTCGCACAAGCTAGGGTGAAAACCCAAGCAACACTCCTTGACATCTTTTGTAAACTTTTCAAAAAGAAGAATGGGAGATTCATTTTGGATTCATGACTGAGATGTCGAAGGAATCTAAAATGATACTTAAACACAAAAGCAATTCTCCCTTCACAAGTGATATAGCTTTGTAGGATTTTGATAGGCTCTATCCATTCTGGCTTAAACTTTTGATTAGGTACTGCCTTTCCCCAATCTACTACTACATCTGGAAGTAGATATCTCTGAGCATCAAAAGTGAAAGGCACTCTTTTGAACCAGAATTCACCCTCATCTAAAATTCCTGTTGCTTCTGCTAACAATTCCCTGGTCGGTTTAAACTTCAAAGTATCAAAAGACACTATATCCTTATCCAAACATTGAGCAAATTTATAAGAGACTTCTAAGTGATGACCTTCAATCTTTTCAAAAAAACACTAACTACCCTACTTCTACAAATAGTTTTGCACAATCTGGAAAAGTTTGAACCCAGCTCATGTCTGAAGGTTCTGCTCTATTAGTCTTACCACTACTTTTCATCTTGAACGATTGTCAAATAACCATTGTCAATAAAACAAACTATGAATCTCTTCAAGTCTTCACAATTTGACAGACAATGCTGAATTGGGAAACCTTAAACCCTAAACTGAACTCTCTCATTTAAACTGATAAATATTTTAATTCCATTGACAGAGAATTTGTCATTCAGTAAGATTTCGGTTTATAAACTAATAATCTTCAATCAATTTTTTCATTAGTCCTCTACTTTGAAAAACCCCAAATTTATGAAATCAGCTAACGATTCGCAATCTATTTGTCAAAGTGATTAATCCAGGTGTTGGAATCGTGTTTTCTTAACTGTCAGGTGTCCAATTGCATTCCCCAATCTTCTCTGACTGCTTTGATAACTCCGAACGACTGCTCCTCAAAGCCCTAATTTTTCACCCTATTTCAAAATTCTGATTACAGATTGCTGATTTTTCTCCATGACCTTCATCTGATCTACGTGTAGTTCAAGGAATACAAGATTCAAGGCGCATTTGTCTCATTATGTTCAACCATCATTATTCCATCACTTCTGCAACAGACCGTCATGACTCGCCCTCATGAAGATATTCACACCTATCACAATGATTATTCTAGAGGAAACATGTATCAAATCCATCACCCAATATGAATGACATTTCATGTGTGAGAATTTCGAAAAAAAAATCGCCCAAAAATGATGATTTTTGAACTGCGCGATTTTCCTGTAGCGCATCTGTGCATATTTTCCAGGCTTGCGCTAGAAGAAAGTCTGTGTTAATGATTTTTAAAAATTATACTTATGATAAAGGTTTAAGCTTGGTTTAACAACTTTAATCAAGATTTTTTGTTATTTTTAAGACATTTTAATCCATATAAACATTCTATAATTCCCTCCAACTACGGATTTCAATAAATCAAACCAAAATTTGAAAAATGAAACTAAGAAATCATATAAACATAAAATTTAAAGGAAAATGATGCATAGTATCCTAAGAAACAAAATTTTCTAGAAGAATAAAATAAAATCAAGCTTCAAATCATAAACAAAAGTATTAAAAGATGAAAAACAAAAACATGATCTAACATGCCGAAAACCTGTAAATTTTCATAAATATAATTCCATTTCATTTTTTACTCTTCTTCCAATTTCGGATCGATCGGATCATATCAAATACTTACAATTTCTCTTCACAAATAATACCATTAGTTGCATAATTCAATCTACTCTCTATAAATGCTATTTTTTTTTAATTTGGTGTGATCCACTAATTTTATTTATTACATTTCTTAGAAGGTGTGTGGATTGCTTCAAAATTTAATAGAATTCATTGAAATGAAAAATCAATAACTTCTTAAAGACACGATAAAAAAATTTGGAAAAATCATGGTGCCCAACATTGATGTGTTTTCTTCAAAAGGATACTTCTATTTTTTTTAATGAATTAGAAATTAGGGAAGATGCTATGCCAAACTAAACATGTCAGCTTTATGGTAGTTTTTTTAGATTGGTCCACTTCAAAAAATTCTAATAATTATTGCATGTAGTTGTTGGATACAAACTTATAGAGAACCTTTAGTACAATCTGTCTAAATCATCATAACATATTTTGTTTTTAATTAACAATAGTTGAATAATGAATAGAATGGTGTCAAAAAACATCACTATTTATCATAATTTCATTAATTAATAACATTCTATCAAAGACTTACAAAAATGACATATCAAATGCCAATAAAAAAATATGAAAAATAACTGATAGAAAGCTAACACAATTCTATACAACTTTTTTTTTACTACAAAATGAAATTCTAAATACAAATCTAATTTTCTTTGCTTTAAGTTGACAAACTTGGAAAAACAACATTGTTTTTCTCATAAAATACCCCAAAATAGACACCCAGATTCATGATTTCACCCTGAGGTGTTTCCACTACACCTTTACATGTCCAATGGTGCAATTCTGGAGAAACATTTCCCTCCAGTCGAGAATAAAATCTAGGTCCAACGGAAATTCTCCTTCTAGTTCTACTTGAATAACATTCCAGTCAATCACATGAGTATCATCATGTATATACTTTTTCAAAATAGAAACATGAAATGTGTTATGTATTTTAAGATTAGGTCCCAAGGTTAACTGATATACCACTGGCCCTACTTTTTCCAGTATTTCGAACGGTCCATAGGACCTGGGTGCTAATTTAGTACAACTCCCTAAATTAAAGGAGATCTTTCTGGCTTTTATGTTAACAAACACATGCTCACCTACTTGAAATTCCTTCGGAGTTCTTTTAAGGTAGACATGACTCTTTTTCCTATCTTGAGCAGATTTCAAGTTTCCTTATACCTGTTTCACTGTTAGTTCCAATTCTTTTAATATGTCAAGTCCTAACATCAATCGGTCTACTAAATTACTACACGTAATATGGGTGTTACACTTTCTACCAGATAATATTTGAAAATGACTAATCTTTGTTGAGGCATGATAATAGTTATTGTAAGCAAAATCAATTAAGTGCAAATAGCCTTCCCACTTCTTGGGAAAATCTCTAACATACATTCGCAACATATATTATAGTACCTCATTAAGTATTTATATTTTTCCATCCATTTGCAGATGATAAGCAGTACTAAATTTTAATTTAGTATCTATCCCTTTAAATAAACATTTCCATAAATTATGAGTAAATTTTGGATCTCAATCAGAAATTATTGGCTTATTGGATTTGAAATTCCATGTAAGCGGAAGATTTCTTTCATGAAAATGTCTACAAGGTTAGAATCTTTATAAGTTGTTTTAACAAGGATAGAGTATGTTGCTTTACTTAATTTATCCAAAACTACCATTATTGAATCATTTTGTTTCTGGTTTTTAGGGAAACTAGTTACAGAGTCAAGACTATTCACTTCCCATTTCGAATTTGAAATTGGTAATGGCTGTAAAAGGCATGTTGGGTGTTGATGTTTAGCTTTAACTTGCTGACATTCGATACACCTAGCTAAAAATTCATCAACATCATTTTTCATGTTAGGCCAAAAGTACTCTTTTCTCAACATGGTTATTATCTTCTGATACCCTCGATGTCCAGAATAAGGACTTTTGTGTATTTCATTCAAAAAAAGCAGTTTAACTTTCAGTATATTTGGCACATACGGTTTGTTTTTAAATAGGATGAAACCTTTTTCATTAAAATTTTAATCTGTAATTATATTTTTTAGATATATTCTAAGTTACCTTTCCTTTTTAATTATGTTATTCTGGTCCCCCCTTATTCGTTCTTCCAATTTATGTTCCAAATCAATTTTATAACTGCTAATGGAAGGTACAAAACTTGTTACTCCATTTCTACTTAAGGAATCAACCACTTTATTTTCTTTCCCTTTAATATGTTTGATCTCGAAATCATATTCACTAAGGAAATCTAGCCATCTATCTTTGCTTGTGTTTAGATTTTGCTAATCAAACAAATATTTTAGGCTTATCTTATCAAACATTAGCATAAATATTTTACCTATTAAGTGATGGTGCCACATTTCTAACGCATGGATTATGGAAACCAACTCTAAGTCAGAATTCACGTAATTTTTTTCAAGATCTTTTAACTTTCTTGATACGTATGAAATTGCATGATATTCTTGAGTTAGTACTCCACTCAAGCCTTCTTTGCATGCATCTGTGCATACGACAAAATCTTTGTCTCGATCTGCATTTCTTAGAATGGGTGTAGTAGTTAATAATTCTTTTATTTTATTAAAATTGTCTTCACATTTCTAATCCCAAACAAATTTCTTACCCTTTTTCTGTAATGAGGTTATAGGATTTGCAATTTTTGATAATCCTTCAATAAATTTTCTATAATAACCTGTTATCCCCATAAAGGATCATACATTAGTAACATTTTTATGAATAAGCCAATCAATTATATCTCTTCTTTTATCTCGGTCCATCGATATCCCTTATTTGGATATTATGTGCCCTAAATATTGTATTTTATCTTTATAAAAATCACATTTGTTGAATTTAGCATCTAGCTAATGTTCTCTTAACACTTGTAGTATTATCTTTAGATGTTCTTCATGTTCTTCTTTTGTCTTATAATAAATTAATATGTCATCTATAAAGACGACTACAAATGTTTCCAACTACTTACTTAGGAAACTATTCATTAACCACATAAAGGTTGTTAGTGCATTTGTTAACTTGAAGGGCATAACCACAAACTCATAGTACTCGTATCTTGTCCTGAAAGTCGTTTTAAAGATGTCTTCATCTTTAATTTTTACTTGGTGATACTGAGACCTTAAGTCGATCTTTGAGAATATTGTCACTCCACGTATCTGATCAAATAGATCGTCAATGCGGGTAAGAGGATACCTATTCTTAGTCGTCATTTTATTAAGTTAGCAGTAGTCTATACATATACAAAGAGTACCATCTCTCTTTTTAACAAAAAGGACCGGTGCTCCCCAAGGGGATACACTTGGTTTTACATAATGTTCAAGTCTATTAATTCTTGTAATTGTAATTTTAATTCACTCATATCCAAGAGGTTCATTCGATAGGGAGATTTCGAATTAGGTAGCGCTCTAGGTACTAACTCAATTGTAAAGTCCAGATCTTGTTTAGGAGATAATCATGGAATTTATTTGGGGAATACATCTATGAAATATTCTAGGATTGCAATATCCTCAAATCCTGGTAAATATATTCTTTACCAATTTGTTCATTATTTATTATGTGTACTGCAAGGACTTTACAACCCTTCCCTACAGCCTTTTTAATATGTAAGGATGGAATTTGTCTAACAGATATCTTCCTAGGCATTCATATGATAGTAATTATTTCTCCTTCATTATTCAGACAAGTAAAAGTTTTCTAAAAAGAGTTCGAAATTACCTAGTGTTTTTCAATCCAATCCATTCCAATTAGGACATCATATGATCCTGAAGGTAACACATCCAACTTGACATGAGTTTCAATATGACTCATAAGCAAATTACAACTTCCAACATAATTTACCACCTTTCTTTCAGTTCTTGTGGCTAAATGAACCAGCTAGGATTTTTCAAACATTTTTAAAGATAAGCTGCACTTTTCCACTATTCTAGGAGATATACAACTTAAACTAGTACCTCGATTGATTAATATGGAAAAATAAAAAAATGTACCAAAACTTGCACTTCAGCCATGGAAGTTTCATGATCCGCTTGTCAATTCTCCAGGGCTGCATTTATCCTGTGCATCTCGTTTTCCACATCTCCAACTGTTTCCTCTTTTCGGATAAGGTGTATGTTGTTGATGATCCCCTTCTGGTTCAGATAGTACTTGGTGTAATGAGGTCCTTAACATTCCCAACATTTGACAGGATTCCTTTGTTCAGTAGTCTTAACAAAATTGTTAGGCAAATCCCTTCCTTTTGGTGCTCCAGTATTCTGGTTTACTTTATTTTTAAAATTAGTTTTCTGATAGTTGTTCTTGGAGAAGTTCTTATATTTACTCCCAAAACTCTTATTTGACATAAACCCTCTTCTCTTCGGATCTTTTTAGTCTTCCAATTAGGTAAACTTTCTATTTTCTTGCTCTGCTCATAACAAAATTCTTTTTTTCTCATTGCTTCCTCCAAAGTTTTTGGATTATCAAACTCAATCCAATATTTGAATCTAGTAGGTAGATAGCCTAAAAACCGTTCAATTTTAGGATTTTCATCTATTATGTAAGGTACATATCTTAACAGACTTAGAAACTTGCTGCTTAATTCTTTCATGGACATGGAACCCAGTTTTAATTCATAGAACTCCTTAGCACTTTCCTCATAGTATTATTTAGATAGAAACTTTCTTTTAAAATAATTCTTCAAAACTATCTAGGTTAAGTACTTCTTTTTCATATTTTTCACCCTCTTTATATCTTGCCACCAAATATTGAATTTTCTAGTCAAATTCTAAATAGCCATTCTCACCTTTAGTCTGTCAGAATACTTGTAAATCTAGAAATATTTATTTATTCCTGACAGCCAATCTTCTGCCTCCTCACCTTTCTCTACTTCCCTATTTAAAACAGGAGGCTTTATGTTTTTGAATTCCCCATAAATTTATTCATAAAGTTTATACTTCCTTCTCCTAAGTTTATAGTCACTTTCACTAATGTCACTTATGTACTTGTATCTTCCCTTACGTGACCTTGCATTAACCTCTGAAGAAGATTCACTATCATAATATTTTGATTTATTTCCTTTATGTTTGTAAGAGGTTGTTTCAGAATCAATTTCGTAAACATTTCGTTTATTTTTCCTCTCTTATGCATATTATCTAGTAGCATTTGATTTATTTCTAGAATTCTTTCATTGCCTGATTTTACAGTTTACAGTTCCTCTTTTAACTCCTTACTGTCTATATTGACTATGGATTGAGAACCATTCTCTGCAGATGCTTCAGCACCTTCCGTTTTCTTGCAAAAAATATTTTTGATTTCTGTACATAAATAAATACAATTAAAATCAGTATATCAGTTTTCTTACTTAGATACGAGTGAGCCAATTAGCCCTAGTGTTTGGAAACTCGCCCTAAAATCGTAAAATAAAAGAATAAATTATTTACTACAATTAACCTAGGCATTATAATTTTAAAATCCATTAAATAGCCGTAAGAAGAATATACTTAAGATATTATCATCTTTCTTTACTTTGTGAACCGTCGTCATGACAAAATTTTGTGACATAACAGTTCAGACTTAAAATATAAAAGTTGAACTTGAGAGTTTGTCATTGTTATATGTTTGAATCTAACCTTGAGTTGCACAAGGGATGGTTCATGGCCTTACTTATTCATCATGAGCAACGCATGAACCTCTATGTTATTAAGTGCGGGAAGTGAGGTACCTCAACATTACAGTTAAAATGACAAACACTATGCTAAGATGCCATATAGAGAAATGCCAAAACAAAACTAAGGTTTGGACAATTTTCTAATCCTAAACCCTTTTTATTCTTTAATGTTCAAAAGCCATAGTACATGGTAACTATTTTTATCAAACGCAAATTTTTTTATCCTAAGTATGCTAGTGGCCGAATATTATCATTGCAGGTACAATGTAAACTATAAAATTACACTATTGTCCAATGTGGAAAACTATGCCAAAGACAATGGTTTGATTTTGATGTGATGTGTTGAAACTTAGCTTTAATTTCGATATCCACTTAATACTATGTAAGGACAAGATAAAGATTTGTTATTAAGACAAACCCTGCGATTTCAATATGTCCTCCATCTATTGGCAACAAGTTTGATGTGGAAACCCTAGGTTTTTTCAATGCACTTTGGATATCAAGAAAAACACTTCGATGGGGCTTTCGTATGGTATTCCTTGTTCTTTTCAATTTGTTCCTTGACTCCTTTGTGCTCCATCCTTCACTACTCTCACTATGAATAGAGATGTAGAGACTGATAACTTGGGCTTTCGACTTCATTTGGAAATGTTCCAACTACACAACATATGGGTGGAATTCAAGAACTATGTTGGGATGTCAAAAAGGTATCACTGATTGGAGTTCAACTGTGGAGAAATTAGACCATATCAATTCATTAACTAATTTTCCTTCTATGCAATAGTTTTGTTTTATTCTTAAAAGATATGTTTTAAATACTTTTAATTTGAAATGTGTAGAACAACTCTATGACTAGGACATGGTTAGTCTCCTGCTGAGAAGACTCTTTCCTTAATGGGTAAGACCCATGTCTCAACTTGGGTAGCTCTGTTGATTCAAACTGGACCTTAAGATGCTTTTCTTAGCGTTGGGGTTTCATTGTCCATTCTATGTTAGGTTGGTGATGTGGAGGTAATAATTCACTTTGGTATACTATAAATTCTCGGTGTATGGTATTTTTATTTCCTGGGAGGTCTTTTGAAAAGACTACGCTAATTTGTATATTTTTTTGTTGGTTCTGAAACCTATTATTACTGTAAGTACCCATGATGGTTTTAATACTACAACTCGGTTTGTTTTGAGATAAGGTGTAAATATCAGTCGAGTCTTGCAACTATGCCCCTTCCTTTGGAAGATATGGGGTTTGAAAACGACATCTGTTTTGATTCTGGAAATTGTTTATATAATACAGACATTCAATTATTTTATTTTTACTATGGCCATGACCCTTACTCTGTCAAATATGTTTGGGCTTTGAAAGCCACTCTAAACATCATCTTGATTTGTATATCTTTAATGAATATGCCAGGTTATCTCTAAAATGTTGTTAAAAGCGATGGTGTAAACAATTGCTTTTTTCATTGTTTTTCTTGCATTGTTTTTATGTTATTGTAACTCGATAAGGCTATGTAGTTTTAAAGTTGATCTTTATTTTGGTTTAAGAATCCACTGCTGTAAGATCAGTATTGGTTTGATTTATGTTGGATACATTATGGGACAAATCACGTGAGGTTTCTCTATGTACATCCCTGGCTTTATTTAATAAAAGCTGTGTTTTTAACTTATACTGCACTTTATTTATTGAGTCCTCCATTTGTTTGTAAGTTGTATTGTTTATCTTGTTATGTAGTCATAATGTGCTTGTAAAAGATTTACTATTTTTTTTATTTGTTTTTAACCTAAAAAAATACTTGAAGGAAATGGTCGTGATTCCTCTCCCTTTCTAAGTAGGTTTTAAAAGAAGGGTTGTAAGGCCTCTGTCAAAAGGAATTCGACCATCAAAAACTCTGTCGGGTTTTTAGATAAGGTTTTATTATTTAAGGGAATGACTACTCAATGGTTAATATTCCATTGACAGTTCGTAGGGTTTGGAACCATTTAAAAGGAAAAAATGGGGTTTAGTTGTAAGAACCTTAATGCTATTATATTCAGTTTTACTAAAGATCCTAGGGTTTCATTGTTTTGTTTAAAAACTGTAAAGATTTTACTCTTAGTATTTAGCTTGGTTTATTTAATTTTAATAAGCCATGAGATTGTATGCAAATTCTATTATTGTTGAAAATAATTTATACTCTTTTATTTACCCATTATATTATGAAAAGGAAAAATACTTAAGGTTGCTTGTAACTTTCTTCTGCAAAAAAAAATACTGCAAAAACAACACCAACTTGACCTGAATCCTATAGCGAGTGCTATGCTCTCGTGATAATATCGAATTTGTGTTATAGAAACAATTTTAATCATTAATACAACTGTGCTTAACATTCCCTTGTATGAAATAACTTGGTTATTTTATTCCAGATTAATTCTAACGTTTGATTTTAGGAGACAAGATGCTTATACTAAAAAATATTAATGTAAACAGAGTACTAAGGAAGGACTTAGATCTGAATATTTGTGTTTTTATTGAGCTTGATGTTAATGTGTTTGAAAATAAGTGACTCTGTATCTATTTTCTTACATTATTTATAGGTTTATAACCTTAGGATATTCATAAATAAAATCTGCCAGTTACTACCTAAGTTGCTTACGAAAGATCAGATTTAATCCTATTTATGTGCCTATACTTGTATTGTAAATGAAAATTCGCTTCTACTAATTGTAACTGTTTATCTTTTGAAATAAGAGTTGTATCTTGTATATTTAACTAGTACCAATTATTCTAAATATTAGTAGATTGTAAACCAAAATATATATACACATCACTTTTATTCTCTGTAATAACGAAGATAAACAAATATTCAATCATTCTAGTACTACTAATAAAACATAATTTCATATTTTTTTGTAGTATAGTAAGTCACTTTGGTGAGTGGAAAAATACATAAGATATTTTTAAGTTCATTTCTCTATCAATCAATTTATATGAAAGTACTTAATTAAATAATCATTGAATATTTAATGATTAACTATAACATCATTTGAGATAATTACAGCTTACTTAAAGAGAGGTACCAAAATAACATAATACATATATAGAGTTGGAACCTGGATGTGTTGCAGAAAAGGGACTAACACCCAATGGGGACTGTTCTACCTAGCATTCTCCTAAAGCATCCAAATAAATTGCTTAGGACCCCTGAGCTCATTCACTGATCCACTAGGACAAAGATCTCTGCCACACATCAAAATTATGGAACTTAACACTAGTTGTAATGTCCCGGTTTTGACCCCGTTACATTAGATGTATATGATGTATATATTGTAATGATCATGGTGTGGAGCTAAACGCCAAGGCTCCACCATTGATCGGTAATGCTATGTTTTAGATTCAAATTGTCACCGATGGTATATAGGGGCATGCGGCATATATTATGATGGTCATCATGTAAAATATGCATCAACAATTAATTGAAATAAACACAACCAGCTACGATCGCGGAAACTAAATCGAAAGGGGCATGATTTTCACAAGGATAAGGATATGGGGAAAAGCCAAAATGTCTATGAGAAGACCCATCAAGCTGTCAACTACCTTTCTTGTCTTTTTCCCCAATCATTTATTTCTGCTAGAATGTGGTTGAGTTAGTTGTTGCATGGAATGGGAAGAGTATGGGCAAAAAATTCGAATTGGGCAGAGAACCATTTTTTGAAAAATGTGTTCTGACTTCGTTGGCAAGGAAAATGCCCAAAAACATATGCCATTCTGCCATGCATCCACGTTTTCCATTTTTCCTCACCATTCTCCTTCATGTTGGGGCTTTTGGGAGCAGTTGGAGTTTTTCCTGTGTTTTTCATTCCACGTTTTTGGTGGTTGGCTTCATTTTTCCCATGGATGGGAGGTCGTTTTTGTAGTGCTGGTGATTGGGTTGTTTTCCTCATGTTTTGGGAGCTGCTGGTGCATTTTCCATTCACGTTTTTGTATCTTCATGTGTTTTTACCATGGCTTTGAAGGGCCATTCACGTTTTTTGCTGTCTCACCAACTATTGGTCTCACGCACAGACTATTTGGGGCGTTTTCCCTACTGTGAGTTGTGCTCACTGATAAGCTTCAGGACTGTGTGTTTTCCCCCATGTTGTGAGTCGCTTTTGCTGTTACGTTTGGGGACTGTTGTAGATGGGTTGAAGTCGTTTTTCCCTGGTTTAAGCTGTAATAGCTAAATTAATTGCTAGAGTGCAATGGTTGGTCTTCGGACTGTGAGAGGAGCAGATATGTTGGCTTAGATTTGCTTGATAAACCTGGTGGCTGGAAACCACACAGACAGAGCCTTCTTATCCATCACCCATGAATAGCACTGGAAGGGAATGCAGGGCCAGAGGGACTGTGTAGCAGAGAAGGGACTGATTCCTTGTGTTGGGTGTGTTTGGGTGTCTTAGAGGTCAGGCTAGTTCTAGTGTAGGTGTTCTTAGCTATGTAATGAGCTCACCAGCTTAGCGAATTGCCTTCATCAGCTCCTTAATGGCCTGATAAACCCAACTCTTTTGGCTTGGCTATGTGTAAGCCTGCTAGTTCCCTTATTCCTTGGAGAATCATGCCCAGCTCGGGGGTGGCAGTGCTGCTGAGAGATTAAGGAGCACGCTGGCCTATGGTTGGGTGGAACGTTGCAGCGACGTAGTTGGTTGCGGAAGAAGTTCTTCATAAGATAAGTGCTATGTCCATTTTACTTCTGCAACTGTAAATTCTGTTAATGAAAATGAAATGAACATGTTGAAAGAATGCTTGTTGGAATGTATGATGTTTCCGCTGTGTCTAATAGATAATTGCATATGTGCATGATAATTTCTCATATGTGCATAATTAAGTTCAATGCATACGTTTAAGCATTCTGTTTCCAGCAATTTTTAAGCCTGTACATGTTCATGGGCGGTTAGCCCGATCTGATAAAGCTAGTAGTCGTGTCCTCTACGCCGGTCGGAGGCATGGGGACGTGACACTAGTAGAAGAATTAATTGAGCAAATAACTTTAGCGATCCCCTCATAAAATTCCTTGTGTGCCTCACTTTTCAATTTGTAGCAATCACAAGGTTCATTCTTTAAAAAACCAGAATGAGTAATAGTAAGCCTCGTGCTCAATTTGATGGTTTATATAATATTGTCTAGGTGTTTGGGTTAGTTTTGGAATGAAATCAGCCAACAGGTCAGCTCCCTCTCTCAGGGAACATGACCACTTTTTAAGGGATTATGCTCCTACAACAACTAGAAAGTGAATGCTATTGTTTCCACTTGTCAACCAGCCTTTTACAACTGCTCCTTACTCTTAGTGGGTTAGTGAACACTCATTTAATAGTCTCCCTTGGATAGGTGTCTCCTTTTATTAATTATTAAAATAAATAATTATTCAATTACAGTCCTCCTTTACCAACTTGGTCATAAAATTTACAATAAAAATTAACATAATGTTTTTGCTGAAATAAATAATAAATATTATTTTTTCAGTTTTGGATATGTTACTGGTTGCTACTTGTTAAAATCCAATATTACAGCTGGGTTTTCTAATAGACCATATACCCCCAACACCCATTGACTTTCTTACTTGTCCATGTAGTTTTTTAAACCCATAATTTTGTTCAACTTTGTTTGAACACATTAAAATAAGATATTGCAATGAGGCACAAGTACTCCATTTGGATACCATAAAAATCATTTTACAGACATTGAAGCATTAAAATACAACTTAATTATTGAAGCAACAAGCTGAAATTCATTATTCATTTCAGACCAAGATTTTGGAAATCACAATGATTTGAATATTTTTTGATCTCCAACATATGGGATTTGACAATGATGAGCTTCTATTATTGAAACATTAAATATGTGATCGATATTTAGGGAAAGTGGAGATTTTATTAACATTTTATAGAAATGTGAAGAATCCCATACATGTCTTATGTAGGAGTAAATATTAGAATCCTAAGGGTAATGGCTAAATATTATGTGGAATGGTTTAAGAGGTTGAGGAGTTTCCTTTGAATAGATTCGATATTTCAGTTGGAATTGTCGTTAGTGATGATTTTATATCATTGGGTCACCATTCAATATTTCACGTAACTAATAGATCTAAAATAACACTATACATTTACCAAATCACTTTACTAAAAGTTCGTGATAATTTTACCAAGTTTCTTTACTTAAAAGCTCATGAATGTAAGGAATCTGAAGTTAAAGTTAGTAATATAAGTAGTATGCAGTTAAGACAACACTACACTTTTTATGATTTCTCTCATATTTGAGTTCACAATATGTAAGGTTATAATTATTAAAAAAATATAATTCATTAAAATAAATGAACTAATAAAATTTATAATCCATTAAAATAAAATAATATGGTGACAAAATTTATGACAAAAGAAAAAGAGTAAAAAGTGTTCGCATTTCAATGTGTATGGAGCTTTATTTATAATTATTTCAATTGTATAGGAATTTTTTATTTAAAAAGATTTTTCTATTTTATTAGTTTGATCAAGAATAAATCCATTTTTGCAATGTTTTCATATGTACTCAAATGCTATATAGTTTAATATGTGAACTACTTATAGCATCCATCTTAAAAAATCATCACATTTCCTTGTGCATGGAGCATTATAACAATTATGAGTGTATGAGAAATTTATTTATTTATAGGAATTGAATGTGTATAACAAGATAATCTACTTAAGGATCATCATAGAAAAACATAACCATCAAATAATGTAGTAGTTGGAAATCATCATCCTTGAACATTGTGCTTCAACGTAATCAATAATTATAAAATATCACCTATGTGCAACAACCTCAATTCAATGAAGGTTGCAATATAACATTGCCATTAATAGAAATACATAATAATAGTGGATCACACTAGAACCTCATCAACAATTTTCAAGAATCGCACAACCAATTAAATTCAACAACATCCAATGTGACACAACCCTTGAGGAATGCTTACTGCAACATAACCATTTCCAACATGTTGCATGTAACATCCCGATTTTGACCCCAATGCATTAAATATACATGATATATATATATATATATTGTAATTAATCATGGTGTGGAGCTAAAGGCAAAAGCCCCACCATCGATTTGGTTTTGTTATGTTCAACGATTGGAATCATTGCCGATGGTATATCATGATATACGACACGTAATATTTTTTGTATCATGTAAATATGCATTTTTAATTAAATGAACCCCAACCAGCTATGTCAATGCAACCATATTGAAAAGGGCATGATTTTCCCAAGGATAAGGTGGGGGAGAGGGGGGGGGATGGAATTGTTAAAATTTGAACCTATGGGAAAAATCCATGTGTCAACCACCCATTCAATACTTCTGTTGTTAGTTGGGGGCAGTTATTACTAGGTAGTGGTCGGTGGTAGGTTTTCCCACATGCACACTCCACCAGCAAACTCCACCACTTCACGTGGGCAAGGGATTCTTGGACTCTCCCACTCTCTCCATCGTTTTGGCCCATCTTCATGCAGGGGGACTCTCTCTCTCCATCTTCATGCACAAGATTCTTTTTGGCTTTTCCTTCATGCAGTGAACTAGAGGGGTGGCCTCAGGACACGATAACTGTGTGCATGTTCTCATTATAGATTGGTGGTCTGCATACATGTTTTCCCCTGTCCAAGAATGAGAATCGGACTTTCCCTCCTCTTTTGGGGACTGTGTAATGTTCCCATCGCTTCATTGTGAGATTGGGTTGTTGTTATTTCTCTGATTTGTGGTTGTTGTTGTTTTCCCCACGTTGTTTGTTTGCTATGGGTGCAAATACCTTTTGGGTTACTGCTGAGTTGTTTTGGCCATGCCAGGGCCAAGAAAAACTCTGAATTGTTTTGCTTCACCTAAGGTGCGTTCACCATTGTTGGGTTGACAACCTGTGTTCTTTCGTTTTCTTGCAAAGTTGTGAATCACTTGTTTTGCTGCATGCAAGAAGTGGTTGGTCTTCGGACTATATTGGAATGGGGATGAGGGCTTGGTTTGCTTGAAAACACTGGTGTGTTTGGGAGCCACACAGACAGAGCTAGAGTGATGGATTTCTTCTCCACAACCCTTGAATAGCATTGGAAGGGAGTTCAGGGCCTGAGGGACTATGTAGCAGAGAAGGGACTGATTTCCTTGTCTTGGGTGTGTGTGGGTGTTCGATAAGTTAGGCTAGTTCTGCTGTAGGTATCCTTAGCTTTGCAACAAGCTCACCATCTTAGCATTTACCCTTTCCTAGTTTCTTGATGGCCTGATAAACCCAACTCATTGGCTTGGATGGTTTGTTGATGGCCTGAGAAACCCAACTATGTTGTCTTGGCTATTTTTTGTGTATCCATGGATATGTGTAAGCCTACTTGTTCCTTATTCCTTGGGGAATCATGCCCAGCTTGAGGGTGGCAGCATTGCTAAGAGATTAAGGAGCATGTTTGCTTGTGGTTAGGTGGAATTTTACACCGACGTAGCTGGTTGTGGGGAAAATCCTTTATAAGATAAGTATTCTTGACCATTTCATCGTCGCATTTATATTTATTGTTTGATGAATGATTATGAACATGTTGAATGCTTGAATTAATGTATGTTTGCTTCCGCTGTGTATGTAAATGATTATGCATCTTAGCACATTTTATGCTCAAGCATTTTAGTTTTATGTATCTTCATGTTCATGGGGCTAGTTGCCTGGATGTTTAATGGCATGCTAGCGTCCTCTTCATTGGTCAAAGGGTTGGGGACGTTACATTGCAATGCTACATAATCTCGCACCACAATTTTTGAACTATTTATAGCATTCATTTATAGAAAGTGGTTGCATTTCTATGTGTATGAAAAAATATATATGAAAATAACAACACTATGAGCAATTTTTATTTATAACCTTTGTTTTATTATAATAGCTTGAGCGAGAATGTATCCATTATGATCACAATGTGTTCCTATGTATTCAAATACTATGGAGTATAATCCTTGAACTATTTATATCATTCATGTTAAAAAATGATCGCAATTCGATGTGTATGAAGCATTGTTCATAAAAATTACAAGTGCATGAGAATATTTAGTTTATAACACTCGAATATGTATGAAACAAACAGATAATATTGATAAACATAAAGCCACAACATTACACTTAAATAATGGAGTAGTTCCAAATAATCATCTTTGAACATTGTACTTCATTGTAAGCAATAATTAAAAAAATTGGCATACGTGCAAGGTCCTCAATTTGATGAAGGTTGCAATATCATATTATCATTAACAAAAAAAATTATCAAGGGTTGTGTTGCTACCGCAACTTTTCCTCCCCGACTTTATTTTTTCACTTAAACTCTGGGACCCCTCCTTATCATGCTTGGATTGATTGTTAAAGGCTTGACCCCTCGAACATATATGTTCATCTTGAAGTTGAATGTGCGCTATTTTGTTTGCCTCGTTCAGTTTAGTTTAGGTCGTGGGGTCTATTTCATACCCATAGAACATGAAAATGTTGCCTTAGCAAAGAAAAATGTTGGGCTGCAATTGATCCTTAACGCTGTTGTTTTTCGCTTTGGATCGGACCTCTTTCAGAAGATGCTGAACCTCAGCTCACCCATCGTTGCGGCTCCCGGATCAAACTTTCCGCCCGATTGGAGTTTCATCCGACGCCCGATTCGTTTGTTCAGACCGCCTGCTCCCAAGTTTTCTCACCCGCATTTGAGGCTCCTTGATCAAAATTTACGCCCGATTGGAGTTTCATCCGACGCCCGATTCGTTGTTTCGATCGCTTGCTCCTAAGTTTCTAATGGCCCGCCATTGCGGCCGGGAAGATAAAGTCAGCGCCCGATTATAGTTTCGCCCAAATTCCGACTCATTGCTCTTTTCTCCCGCCCGCGTCGCTCAACCTTTGCATCATCCGCCGTTGCGGGTGGTGGAGCAAACTAGCCTCCGATACTCTCCTCTCCGGCGTCCGGTTGCCTTTGTCGCCCGTGTTGTCACTTACCTAGTTCTTATGCTCCACCGCCGTTGCGGCTCCTGAAGCCTTTCCCCATCCGATGCAGAAGTGTGTTCCCGCCCGATCCAAGTATCACCCGACCGCCGATTCAGTGTTGCCGCGAGTTCTCGCCCAGATGAACAAGGCTAGCCCCTTGTGAATTTATCATTATGGTTAGAAATTTTCAATGCCTAATATCTCAGTTTAGTGGATAATACACCAATGTTGTCTGCAAGAGGAATCCCATAGATCGCTAAAGCAATTCCGAGCGAAGAAAAGGACAAAACAAACGAATGACAGAGACACCGAGGAGGCAGTTTCAGCAGTTACGGTTCGAAGGTAAATGCATATGGAAAATGATTGGAAAAACGCAATGACCAGAAAAGAAACTGAATCATCCAGGACGCTGAAAGGTCACACGCTGAGGGCAGCCCAGAAGACAGTAGTTGCAGTTTAAATAACGGGAAGCCTGATTGAAAATAGGCTTTTTCCCCTGGAAAATTTTGTAAAGGTTGGCTTGTAAGAGGAATTTTTTTCATTTCGCAAAAGAAAACTGCAAATTTACCTGGTTGGAGAAAGTGAAATGGAATGTATCAATGCGTTTCAATGAATGATGTTGAAAAGGAACTATTTCATTTTTCAGCTGCGTTTCATTTATTGTGAGAATGTTTAATTTCCTGAACCTACGTTCTTATTAAATGTTGTTTGGTATTTTCACGATCTTTCCATGTGAGTAATAATGGTATTCATACAACAATTGGCTACCTGGTTGTTAAATATTTGTGATTTTTCATGTGTCTGAAAGAAGTATCAGCTAACTGTAACCCTTCATACTGCATGTGCAACAATTTGAATTACTCGCTTAAAATTGATGGCTCGCTCCCTAGTGTTAGGTTAGACAATTAGTTTGTTTCTCATTATATATGATTTGGTTGCCTGCAGGTCTAAGACAAGAGGTAAGAACCTGCGCATCACATCGTGACCGCCCCTCGCAGTCTAATCACCTTGCATTTAGTTAGGCACGTGCATTTCATCTCTTGAGTTAAAATACAAAAAACTCGGTGGACCGGGCCGCAACCGGTAAAGCTTTGTGTGTCACTTGACTCACGGTAGCCGGACCGCAAACCGGACGGATTCCCTATACCAAACAGTCAGCGGGCTAGTTGGGAACGCTGATTGGGGAGAATCCCTTATTGTTTCCGCCTGCGATTTTCCAGGCATCAACAGTTTTGGTGCTAGAAGGAGGGCCGCCAGTGTATGGCAGGCCAAGGAAACCCATTTTACAGAGAAGATTCCGTTGGTTACAGTTCTTAAAGTAGTATACCGCGTAATCCATTTCCAAAAGAAGAAAACAGAGAACATCTATATCCTATTCGCAACGAGAATGTAAATGATCTAAGAAGACATACCCGTGCTTATGTAAAGAAGATTGGAGGTTTACCAATTATTCCCAAATTTCCTAGAAGAGAGTACAAGAAGAAAGACCGTCCTCTAATTGAAGATTCAGTGTTGGTTGGAGACTGGGAAGAGCTTGTGGAAACTGCCTTACAGAAGGTCGAATTTCCTTTGAACCAAATAGGCCCAGACACTCCTTACAGCTCTCCTGTTCACACCCCTATTGTTTCACCTCCTCACTCTCCACCCAGACTCATGGCTGGTGTTAACGCCAATCAACCCCCACCTAATCCTCCACCACCCGCATGGAAAGCCAGATCACCTCTGAATCTGACCCCACCTTTGCACGACCTACCCCAAGCCTTTGAGAAGCTACTGCCCAAATTTGACCCAAACGAAAAAATCCTGGTGGATGATCATCTACAGAGTTTCTACTTGGCATTAGAAGGTCTGAGGGCTGGGGAGCACGAAGATGTGGTTTGTAGACTATTCCCGCATACCCTCAAAGGTGCTGCGGCCTCGTGGTATTTTGGATTGCCCGCCAATTCTATCCTAGACTGGGATACTTTCAAGAGAATATTCAGAAGTAAGTATGTCGTCCAAAAGACTCACGCTGCCCTCATGAATGGACTGTGTGCATTGAAGAAAGAGAAAAAAGAAAAGGTGCACAGCTTTACGCAAAGGTTTGCAGCATATCTAAAAAATTTCTCTGAAATATATAACCCTTCAGACAAAGTACTGATTGAATACTGTACCTCAGCTTTGGGTCCTGATTTAGCTATGTTTGCAAAAGGTAGGGCCAAGCCTACTTTGACAGAGACATATGAAGAGGAAGAAATGGTGGAGGCTGAAAGGGAGAGCGTCGAAGATTATCCTGAACAGTCGGGGGAGAAAAGGAAAACCTTACTGTTTACTAAGCCCAAAGAGGAGAAAACAGCAGACTATGAAGGTATGGCCAAAATGGTGCAAAAGCTCTCTAACAAGATAATAGATTTAGAGAAAGAAAAAGAAGCAGAAAATTTCTACAGTCCATACTATAAGAAAAGAGAAGACAGCAATCAAACCCAACCTCCTCCTCAAAGGAATGCATCCATGAATTTGACAGACATAGGTATGGAAAATTTCTGTACTTTTCATCAGCAACCTCACTCCGAAAAGAACTGTCCACAATGGATAAATTCAATGACATTGGTCATGAATCAGATGTTGGATTCCAGACTGACAGAAGAAGATGATGAGGAGAGAAAAGAAAATGTTGATTCCACTTCTACAAAATAAAAGGAGGAAGAGACGATGGCATTATGGATTTCTGTTTCCGTGCTCGATGCTGAAGAGGAAAATACTCAAGGACAAAAGGAGGTCGGGGAAGCTAACATGACAACTAGGAGTAAATGGACGGTTAGTGATGACAGTCTTTTACTCCCAAATATCAGGAGGCTGCAAAGGAATGTCAGGAAGAAGTTTCAAGATAAGTCCTTCACTGATCAGATACCGGAATTCACTATTACCAACCAAGACCCTAGACAGAACAGAACATTGCCTGAGTCAAATCAAGAGCACGTAAGTGCTAGTATATCTCAGCCCACTAGATCACAAATTGAATATGACATTGTTGAAGATTTGAAGAAGGTAAAAGCAAACGTCCCATTGTTCAAAATGTGCAAAGTACCTCAACAGAAAGAAAAATTGTTAAAAGCACTTGAAACGTCTGGAGAGAGATTTCCCACTGAAAACCAACCCCAGGATGAAGAAGAAATTGGAGAAGCTAGCACCGGAGGTATGTCTAAAACTAAACATCCACCTTTCCTCCTGACATTTGAAGTTTTCAATCATAACGTGCACAATTGTCTAGTAGACTCGGGGGCATCAATTAATGTCATGCCCATATCGGTATGCAAGAAAATAAATGGGAAGCCTAAGCCATCCACGTGGAGGGTGGTGCAATTGGATAGGACAGACGTTAAGGTGATTGGTGAAATGGAAGACGTCCTAAATCGCCTAGCATCTGATAGCAGAGTATGCCAAGTGATTAACATTGTAGTGGCTGACATACCAGATGCTTACGGCCTGGTCCTGAGCAGGGATTGGTCAGCCAAATTAAATGGGTATTTCGCTTCAGATTGGTCACATCTTTGGTTACCGTACAGAGGAAGTCCCAATCAAATCAAAGTTTTGAGAGAACCTTACATGAAGTATAACATCACTCAATTGGATGAGAAGAATGTACCAGTTGAATCTATATTGGGAAACTACTTTCTTGAACTAGAACCAGGAAATTATCAAGCGGAAGAAGCCATCGGCACATCTGACACTCAGCCTAATCTCCTTCGTTTTTCTCAGGCTGATGAGCTTGACTGTAAAATAGTAGACTTGGCGGTAGGAGTAAATTTAGTTTCAGTAGATAATGTTTTCTGGAATCTATATTTTGATGGCTCAAAGACGTTAGAAGGGTCAGGGGCCGGCTGCGTCTTTATTAATCCACAAAAAAAAACACTTCCTTTCTTGTAGATTAGAGTTTGAGTGTACTAACAATACAGCCGAATATGAAGCATTATTGCAGGGACTCAAGAAAGCGATCGAGCTAGAGGTTAGTAATTTAAAAGTTTTTGGGGACTCACAAATAGTTGTGAAACAAATAAGAAATCAAATACATTGTGTCTCCCCTCACTTGAAAGCTTACCAAAACGAGGTATGGGATTTGCTTAGACAATTTCATGCATTTAACATTATTTCAATCCCAAGGATAAAAAACGCAGCTGCTGATCTTTTAGCTACATCAGCTGCTAGGCTGGTTCCCACTAATAACAAATGCTCTATTGAATTACTTTTCAACCCTTCAGTACCGAACATTATCACCAACCTACGAGTATTTGACGATCATCAACAAGTAATTGAATGCTTGACAAACGATGAAGTCTTTAAAGGAGCTATCATAGACGATGAAGAACACCAGGATGAAATGAAATATAATAATTTCATTCCCAAAGGAGTCAGGACATTGGAGAAAATGTTTGACTTGAATGAGAAATTTAGAAGACCCGCTAACGTGAAGACACACAGCTCAACTCTACAGTTTGAGCTAATTAACTTAGGGACTGAAACGGATCCCAATTTCGTAAACCTCGGTAAAAGTTGTTCACCCACGGAAAGGGATAAGTTTCTCAGTCTGTTTAAGCAGTACAGGGATGTCTTCTCCTAGACGTATGCAGATTTAAAAACTTACGACACTGGTATTATTAAGCATATCATTCCTATTAAAGCTGGCGTTAAGCCATATCAACAGCCGTTAAGAAAAATGCACCCCAAGCTGGAGCCGCTGATTCAAAGCGAGGTGAAGAAATTGTTGGACGCTAGGATCATCTTTAAAGTTAGGCATTCTGAATGGGTGTCAAACGTGGTGCCTATCAGGAAAAGGTTGGGAGAAATCAGACTATGCGTGGACTTCAGAAACTTAACCCGCGCCTCGGATAAAGACAACTACCTGATACCTCCCATGGAGCAATTGCTTCAGATGGTTTCTGGTTCTGAAATGTTTTCATTATTATACGGTTTCTCTGGCTACAACCAAGTACTAGTATCCGAAGAAGATAGATTGAAGATGAAATTCAGAACTAAATGGGGAACTTTCGCATATAGAAGAATGCCCTCTGGACTGATTAATGCTGCCGCAACATTTAAGAGAGCGATGGACATAGCCTTTCGCGGACTGATTGGGCAAAGTGTGGTGGTCTACCTGGACGACATCACAATTTTTTCGAAGAAAAGAGGGGAGCACGCGTTCCACTTAAAGAAAATCTTTGAACGCTGCAGGAAATATGGTATTTCCCTCAATCCTAAGAAGTGCGTGTTCGCGGTTACTGAAGGCAAGTTACTGGGGCATATAGTTTCGAAGAGGGGTATATCCATAGATCCAGAAAGAATTAAGGCTATTGAGATAATCCCTATGCCTCATAACAAAAAGAGGATGCAATCCTTCATGGGAACGATAAATTTTGTGCGTAGGTTTGTGCCTGATTTTGCCCATACTGTTAAACCATTACAGCAGATGGTTAAGCAAAATACACAATTTAAGTGGACTGAAACAGAAAAGAATGCTTTCAGTAAAATCAAGACTGCTGTTGCACATGCGCCATCTCTGAAAAGTCCATATTTTGACAAGTATTTTATTATATATACATTTGCGTCCGAGGATTCATAGGCAGTCGTACTTACGCAAAAGGAAGACGGGGGTGATGAATACCCAATTTCTTTTATGAGTACTGGGCTGCAGGGAGCTGAATTGAATTACCCAGCCATTGACAAATAGGCATACGCAGTATTTAAGGCAGTCAAGCAATTCAGGCCTTATATACTCAAAAATTGAACCAAGGTAATAGTCCCTTACCCAGCCATAAGATCCCTGCTCATTCAAAAGGAATTGGGAGAAAGAAGGGGCAACTGGATAACAGCCCTTCAAGAATACGACTTGGAATTCAAACCAGCCACTATAGTGAAAGGTCAGGGGTTATGTAGGATGATGACTGGAAGCAGTAATGATGAAGAGCAAGCATGGGATGATGAAGCTGAGTTGCATGTAATGGATGTTTGTCCTTTATTCACAGCTCCTGAATCTTGGTATAGAGACCTTGTACATTACCTGCAGTCCGGGGTATTGCCTGAACATTGGAGTTCCAAACAAAGAAGATCTTTGCGTCTAAATTCAGCTTCCTACCAACTCATAGAGGGCATATTATTCAGAAGAAACTATGATGGGGTCCTCCTAAGATGCCTGGAAAGAGAAGACACTGAGAAAGTAATGTCTAAATTGTATGATGGTCCGGCCGGCGGACATTATTCAGGAGACACTACAGCCCACAAAATCCTTAGGGCCGGTTACTATTGGCCAACACTCTTTAGGGATGCACATGCGCACGTCAGAAAATGTGATACTTGCCAGAGATGTGGTGGAAGACAATCTAGAGCAGCAGCACCTCTAAAGCCTGTAATGATCACAGAGCCTTTTGAGCAATGGGGAATAGACGTCATTGGAGAAATAAAGCCAAATTCCTCCCTGCTACATAAGTATATTCTTACTGCAACTGATTATTTCACTCGCTAGGTCGAAGCCATCCCATTGCATAAGATAAACGAAGACGAAGTCATCAATTTTCTACAAGACCATATCATGACCAGGTTTGGGGTTCCAAGTTCATTAGTTTTTGATAATGCTAAGTACTTTTCATCCATTAAGATTACTGCATTTGCGCATGAGAAAGGTATAAAATTACACTATTCTGCTAACTATTATCCGCAAGGGAATGGCCTGGCTGAATCCTCAAATAAAAACCTCATTAGAATCCTAAAAAAGACCGTCATAGAAAACCAGCGAAGTTGGCACTCAGCCTTACCCAATGCCCTGTGGGCTGACAGAGTCACCCCCAAGTCTACAATAGGAGTGTCACCCTTTACCCTTGTATACGGTAAGGAAGCCATCTTGCCCCCCAACATCATGCTCCCCTCTTCCATACTGGCTCAGGAATCTAGGGGGTCGGATGATGAGGTTCTCCAAATAAGAATATACAATCTTCTGAAGGCAGAGGAGGCCCGATCCAGGGCTAGAGAGCATTTCCAATAGCAGCAGGATGTAGTGAAGAAATGGTTTGACAAACATAAAGCTGGAAAAAGGGACTTGGAAGTGGGAGACCTTGTTCTCAAATGGGATCATCCCCATGATGAGAAAGGGAAGCAGACTAAGTTCCAACAGTTATGGGTAGGTCCGTTTCAAATCACCGCTAAACTTGGCCCTCCTACCTATATGTTATAGGATTTACAGGGATGGGAGGAGAACCTGCCAGTTAATGGTCTGGTTCTCAAACCTTATTTTTTTTAATTTGTTTTTGAGCTTTCTGACTTGTACATAAATAAGCTGTGTTGAGTTATGCTTTCATTTGTTTTAATTTGAGTCTTTGTTTTAAATAAAGGTGGTTAACTCGTGGTTATGTGGGGAACTCCAAATTTCTGGAAATGGTAAACATTTGTTGAATAGTTAGACTGTGGGTTTCCATGTGAATTCCTTCCACCAAATAGTTTCTCGAAATCTTTGTGTGCATTGAGGTCCTGTTTAAACCTCTATAGGGTCAATCAAATTCAAAAGTCTAGAGTACTATGCTGAGGCTCCATACACTTTCCACTTAAAAGTCTGACGGGCGATGACAGGGGACCCACGAAGAAGAGCAAGATGTACAGAGTGTTAAATATAAATGATCCCATGCCAAGAAATGAATGCTAGAAGGCAAATAAGAGTCAGAATTCCTATGAAGGCATCATGCTTCAAAGCTAAATCTATATCATAATGTACTAATTTGCCGATGATCCTCTCCGTCCGTGAGCTGAAACTTTAAGCACCTCGCTCACACAAAATGGCACTATGGGATAGATGATCCTGAATTAAAATTCAGTAAGAAAGGCACGCATGAAGACTCGCATTAAAAGGGGATAAAACCCAAAAGCACAAAAGCCGTTAAAGTGGCATGGGAATGAGGAACAAATGAACATTTATGTTCATCACCTGCTACAATCCTGTGGTGTCCAATGTTGCCAGCTACCTGAAGACAAAATTAATAATGAACTCATATTTTGGCCTCAGCAGAGTTATCCGGACTCTAAAATCTTGACTTTCATCGCCCGAACTGGACTGATATCAATGATTAAGGTACACGCTTCTGTTATTGAGAAATCTGTATAGCTGGAAGAGTTCAATGGATACATTTGTTATAGAACAGTCTACCATTCAAGAAAGAAATCACCCAGAGATCTAGGTTCACCAGGAAATCACCAGTTGTTGCTGCTGCAACTTTTCCTCCCCGATTTTATTTTTTCACTTAAACTCTGGGACCCCTCTTTATCATGCTTGGATTGATTGTTAAAGGCTTGACCCCTAGAACATATCTGTTCGTCTTGAAGTTGAATGTGCGCTATTTTGTTTGCCTCGTTCAGTTTATTTTAGGTCGTGGGGTCTGTTTCATACCCATAGAACATGAAAATGTTGCCTTAGCAAAGAAAAATGTTGGGCTGCAATTGATCCTTAACGCTGTTGTTTTTTGCTTTGGATCGGACCTCTTTCGGAAGATGTTGAACCTCAGCTCACCCACCGTTGCGGCTCCCGGATCAAACTTTCCACCTGATTGGAGTTTCATCCGATGCCCGATTCGTTTGTTCAGACCGCCTACTCCCAAGTTTTCTCACCCGCCGTTGCGGCTCCTCGATCAAACTTTACGCCCGATTGGAGTTTCATCCGACGCCCAATTCGTTGTTTCGATCACTTGCTCCTAAGTTTCTAATGGCCCGCCGTTGCGGCCGGGAAGATAAAGTCAGCACCCGATTATATTTTCACCCGACGTCCAACTTATTGCTCTTTTCTCCCACCCGTGTCGCTCAACCTTTGCATCATCTGCCGTTGCGGGTGGTGGAGCAAACTAGCCTCCGATACTCTCCTCTCTGGCGTCCGGTTGCCTTTGTCGCCCATGTTGTCACTTACCTGGTTCTTATGCTCCTCCACCGTTGTGGCTCCTGAAGCCTCTCCCCATCCGATGCAGAAGTCTATTCCCGCCCGATCCAAGTATCACCCGACCGCCGATTCAGTGTTGCCGCGAGTTCTCGCCCGGATGAACCAGGCTAGCCCCTTGTGAATTTATCATTATGGTTAGAAATTTTCAATGCCTAATATCTTAGTTTAGTGGATAATACACCAATGTTGTCTGCAGGAGGAATCCCATAGATCGCTGAAGCAATTCAGAGCGAAGAAAAGGACAAAACAAACGAATGACAGAGACACCGAGGAGGCAGTTTCAGCAGTTATGGTTCGAAGGTAAACGCCTATGGAAAATGATTGGAAAAACGCAACGACCAGAAAAGAAACTGAATCATCCAGGACGCTGAAAGGTCACACGCTGAGGGCATCCCAGAAGACAGGAATTGTAGTTTAAATAACAGGAAGCCTGACTAAAAATAGGCTTTTTCCCCTGGAAAATTTTGTAAAGGTTGGCTTGTAAGAGGATTTTTTTTCGTTTTGCAAAAGAAAACTGCAAATTTACCTGGTTGGAGAAAGTGAAATGGAATGTATCAATGCATTTCAATGAATGATGTTGAAAAGGAACTATTTCGTTTTCAGCTGCGTTTCATTTACTGTGAGAATGTTTAATCTCCTGAACCTACGTTCTTATTAAATGTTCTTTGGTATTTTCACGATCTTTCCATGTGAGTAATAATGGTATTCATACAGCAATTGGCTACCTGGTTGTTAAATATTTGTGATTGTTCATGTGTCTGAAAGGAGTATCAGCTAACTGTAACCCTTCATACTGCATGTGCAACAATTTGAATTACTCGCTTAAAATTGATGGCTCGCTCCCTAGTGTTAGGTTAGACAATTAGTTTGTTTCTCATTGTATATGATTTGGTTTCCTGTGGGTCTAAGACGAGAGGTAAGAACCTGAGCATCACATCGTGATAGCCCCTCGTAGTCTAATCACCTTGCATTTAGTTAGGCACGTGCATTTCATCTCTTGAGTTAAAATACAAAAAACTCGGTGGAACGGGCCGCAACCGGTAAAGCTTTGTGTGTTACTTGACTCACGGTAGCCGGACCGGAAACCGGACGGATTCCCTATACGAAACAGTCAGCGGGCTAGTTGGGAACGCTGATTGGGGAGAATCCCTTACTGTTGCCGCCTGCGATTTTCCAGGCATCAATAGGTTGATAATATTTGAACCTGACCAACCATATTGAAGTATTAGTGTCAACCATGGTAAATCAAAACCAATGAAATCCATATGCACTAAATGTGACATAACCCTCCCTCAAGGAATCCAAACTACATCATACCCGATGAGGAAAGTCACAATGATACACAATCATATAGGAATATCAAAATTGAATATGACCTTTGAATGATGTTTGAATGTGACATAGCACTTGAATGAATCATAAGATATATAATGTTAATGTTACTATGCCACATAACCCTTGAGAAATATTAACCAAGGTCAACCATGACCATCATTTTCATCTGCAATCCATATTAATATATGAAATATAATTATAATTAATTATTATTATTTACTATAAGGTTATAAATTAAGTATTAATAATTAAGTCTAAAGGAATATATATATTATATTTTTTAGGTGGACTACTATCTACGATTTTTCATCTATGGACGAGAATGAAGTGTACTATCCAGATTTATTATGTGGGTATCATTCAAAATTCATAGTTAACAATGATAAAACTAGCAACAATCATGTTAATAAGATTAATATGTTTGGAAGACGCCAAGAGGTATATTTATTTGAATTATTAATAGTTATCTAATAGTTAATATAATAGACATACGATTAGAGTTGAAGTTAATATAATACTTAAAATATTAGTTTTAAAATCATTGAAGTTAATATAATACTTAAAATATTAGTTTTAAAATCATTGAAGTTAAGCTAATAATTGTATCTAATAGTCAATTTAAAAGTTAATATATGAGTCATTGCACTTCAAGTTCAAGTGGTAATTGGATTTGAAGTTAAGATAAATTTGTATCATTATTGGTGTTAATCTAATAGTTGTATCTAATAATTGAATAGTTGTACATCATCATGATTGGAGTTTTAATTACTGAGTTGAAGTTGAAATTTAATTTTTCCAACTATCATGAAGTGTATTTATCACATGTTAAGTAAGTTCTTTTTTTATTTTGCTTTAAAATATTAATTATAAATTTTGAATGAAGTCCATAAAATCAATATGGGTAGTACACTTGTCTCATTCTAATGAAAAACATAGATGGTATTCCACCTGAGAATTCTAAGATATAAACACATATCAATGTGACTAGAACACCCACATAGTTTGTGGTGGGATCACGCCCATAAGGATAAAATGGTTGAGAGACAGTGATGCAATGAAAGACAATTTGGATCTTTTTTTATTCTTCATGTTCTTATAATTAAATGAGCTCAACTATGTTATCACCGACGTTCTTCGACTTATCCATTTATCATATATATATATAACAGCCGAATGATTGGGCTCTGTAACCTCCGATGAAATATACCTAATGCTCTATGGCATCAAACCCACGGGGGCTTCACTTGTTGACCAATATACTATCACGTTAGTTCATATTGTGGGTTTTAAAATGATAAGAAATTGAACCAATATATTGCAGGTATTGGGGGGATGAGGGGTTTAAGGTGGGGCTAGGTAGGGTGGTTTATAAGGATTGAGCTACAGAAAGGGGTGGGGAGGAGGTTTTAAGTATTGGGAAGGGGTTTCAACAAAAAGAGTTTGGGTCAATATCTCTAGAAATTAAGGGTATTCTTTAATATCCCATGATCGCACGTGCTATGTGAGAGGTTCACTAAGTGAAGTCCCCGTGATCAAACCCTACCATCGTCGATTTGATAGCTCTGGTCAAGGCTTTGGTTCTGCACACCCAACCATGGCTATGGTCATAGGAGGGATAGAATTTCCCTCCCTGCACCCCTTCACAAATGACTGCCACATGCGGCAGCAGGATGATGCGACTGGTGTCAAATATTCCATGATTACTGAACCCTCATTGGAAAACAAGATTGATAAATTTGGTCTTCCAAAAACTGTTACTAAGACCAATACCCGCCTGGCCAAATAATTAGATCAAGGCTACATCAATATACCTCCTTCCGGAATCAACACTCGCATGGAATACATGAAAATGTACACCCTTATAGGTAAATTCATGGGGATCTGGTCCATAGAAAAAGATCTACTCCATTGGATTGCTACAAAATGAAGGCCCAATGCTCATTTCAATGTCTATCTAGGATCAAAAGGTTTTTTCACCATCATCTTCATGCCTCTTGAGGACATAGATTGGGTTTTAGAAGGGGGGTCATACTTTTTCAACTCGGCAGGCCTCTTCCTCAAAAACTGGATTGAATACTTCAACCCAGATACGAAGAATTTTGCATGGGAACCTCTCTAGTTCAGGATGTATTCTCTGTCGCAAGATTACTAGGATGAGGATACCCTAAGAGAAATAGGCAATGCCCTTGGATAATTTGTCAAAATTGCAGATCAAACCAAGAAACAAAGGTATACCTCCTACACCCACATCTATGTTTACATGGATATAGCTAAATCTTTACTAGATTGCATTATGCTCGCTGATGAGGAAACTTAATGGATTCAACCACTAGACTATGAAAACATACCCTTCTGATGCCACAAATTTCATGTGCACGGACATCTCTACAGAGACTTCCCCCAAAACAAGATACTCACTGAAAATAAGCAAACCACAATCATGGAGAAAGAGGGATTCTAGAAGATATCTAACAGAAGGAAACAAGGCAAGAAAAACCCCACCATTAGCAAATCCATCGCCCACCTAATAAGCAACCACTTCAGGATTTTAGGCACCTAACCACTGGACAGTGGTAAATATCTAGAGGAGGCTCCTCCCAGTCTCAATCTACCACCACAAGAGCAGAAAAAGGACAAGGGAAAGCAAAAGGATGATTCTAGTCATAACCAGAAGACAAATGTACATGCAGAGCAGAAAAGGAAGTAGAAAAAGGTTTAGATACAACCAAACCCCCTCCCCATAATGGATACAGAATCCCTAATGGAGGAGTTAAGGGGATAAATAGATCTGAAAGGACTAGATCTTGTGAGTCTTGAAGAAGCATCCATTAATAATTCCATGCATGTGATCACCCCAAAACAAATACAATTAATCACCGACATCCTGCAATTGCCCAGCACCAGATCAAAACTTGGGGTCACGATCAATCATCTCAAAGACTAAAAAAAAAGCATCAACGAAGCAAAAAAAGAGGTAGAAAATCTGGCATTCAAAGACTTGCAGCACTAGGTTCCAACCTAGTAGATTTAGGGCAATAATCCTAGCTTATGGAATTCTTCCCCTCCAACCATTCAGTTACCCAATGAAATTCATCTCCTAGAATATAAGAGGCATCAATAGCCCTAACAAGCACATAATGCTTAAGAAAAAAATTCAGCAAGACAAACCCTCTATCCTCATGCTGCAAGAAACCAAATCCAGCTCCAATTCTCTTAACTCCATCTTCCCCAAGCTATGTAAAGGTAGTCAAAGCATCTTTGTTGACTCCACAAGATCCTTTGGGGGCCTCACCATTGTCTGGAACCATTTAGAGTTTGATCTGCATAACTTCTCGGCTACTAGATGCTCCATCACAACCAACTTCCGCATTTTAGGCACTGATGTACATGGAAGAATCACAAATGTGTATGGAATCCAACTCCCCATTCAAAAAACCAACTTTCTTTCTTTTCTCCATTGGCTAGTAAATCAACAGCCAACAAACATTGATATTTTGGGAGGTGACTTCAACCTCATCACCTCCCTCCATGATAGAAGGGGGGGTGGTGAATTCTCTCACTAGAGGACAAACGTTTTAAGGAATTTATTGACAACAATAGTTTAATTGACCTGCAGACCAACAATGACATTCATACCTAGAACAATCAACTAGGGAAAGAGGCTCAAATATACAGTAATCTAGATCATTTCCTCATCTCCAAAACCCTCATGATGAGAAACTAGCCCATCAGCCTTCAATCGCAAGTTGGAGACATAGCCAAAACAAAACCTTTCCGTTTTGAAATTTTTTGGCTCTCTCACCTAGAATTCAATGAAATGGAACACACATGGTGGATGAAAACTCATGTCATAGGTACAAACTATATGTACAGAATGCAATCCAAGCTCAAACTCCTCAAAGCTCATCTTAAACAGTGGAACAAACACACATTTGGTAACATTTTCTCCTACAAATCCAATCTAGAACACGAACTGGAGCAAATCCACCAACATATAATCTCAGAGGGTCAGAATGAGTAGAAAAATCAGCAATAAATCTTGCTACTTTCCAAGATCGAAGAGCATGCCAAACAAGAATAAACCCTATGGATGCAAAAATCCATAATCAAATGGCTCAAATAGGGGGAATCCAACACTTCCTTCTTCCACGATTCTACTCTCCAGCATCGAATGCACAACATGATCTCTCAACTCAAAAACAAGGTAGGAGATATTCTTGAAACTCATCAGGAAATGGAAGAGGTGCTAGTTTCCTACTATGATAATATCCTGTCAGAAGAAATCATGGATCGGGGGGAAGCACAATAACAGTTAATTCACATATTCCTTCCCTTGTAACTGAATATCAAAAATTTATGTTGATGAGAATTATCACTTTGCAACAATTTGAAACGACTATAAATCAAATGAAGGAAGATAAAGCCCCAAGGGCCGGATGGATTCACTGGGCATCCTTACAGCCTTTTCCAAAGCTTCTGGATTGACTATTAATCTTCAGAAATATGATATTTTTTTCTTCAACACTCCTCTAGCTACTCAAAGGAATGTCACCCATATCCATGGTTTCAAGGCTTCCAAACTCCCCTCCAAGTACCTGGAAGGACCTTCTAGCCAAACTAGATTCTCGCCTCTCGCTCTGGAATCTCAGCTCCCTCAACCAAGCCATCTAACTAGTTCTCATTAAGTCCGTTCTTCAAGGCATGCCTCTTTATATCTTCTCCATTTTATTAGCCCCCAAATGGGTACTCAAATCCATCTTATCACTCCAGATATCATTCCTCTAGAAAGGTAACAATTAGAAGCGTCATTGGGCCCTGATCAAATGGGATACTATTTTCAAAACCAAAGCAAAGGGAGGCCTAGGACTAAAATATCCACCCATCAACAACGAGATCCTCAGTGCCAAAATTTGGTGGAACTTGGTTACCGAAAACAATAGCTTATGGGCTCAGCTATGGAACAAAAAGTACCCTACTGATTGGACTCCTCTCCAACTAATTCGCTACTTTCAAGACATCAATGACTCTCTCATCTTCAATGTAGACAAATTACAGAGACCGATAATAAAAAATCATTGTTTCTAGGAAATACATGATGGATCTGCCACCAAATTTTGGACTGACTTGTGGAATCAACTCCCCTCCTTGGAAGACTCTTTCAATTTGCATCACTTTAATGAATGCTTCATGATCCTTCAACATGAAAATGTTCATTCCTTCTTGATGGATAAATCACACCAGAAACTTCTAGAATCGATCTCTCATGATCAATGGCACTAGTACCAAGAGTAGGCACTCTCAAAAGCTCCATGCAATCATATTCAACAGTGCTCCATTTGCATCAGACATGGACCCGATATCCTTAGTTGGGGTCACAATAATATAGATATGTTTAGCATCAAAGAAGCTTATCACATGAGAATAATAATGCTAGACCAACAACACCTCTCATGGCTAAAGATATGGAAACTCAAAACCTAGCCCAAATTCACTATCTTCCTTTGGCAGGTTCTTCACAAACGAATACTCACTTGGGATAACCTGGTCAAAAGGGGATTCATAGAACCTTCTCGGTGACCTCTTTGTAAAGAATAGGAGGAAACTATGGAGCATATCCTAAACCAATGCACCATATCCAACCAGTTATGGATCAGAACTCCTACTTTATGCAAAAGAACTGACCGTCAGCAGGGCAATATTACTAACACCATCAAGAACTGGCATGATATCCCTTATGAGAATCGCATCCTCAATAGACTTTGCTGACTCCTCCCTGGGTTTCTCATCTGGAAAATATGGAAATAAAGGAACAACAAAATCTTTGAAGGAAAAACTAACACTATTGACACCATTTGGAATCACATAAAACTGAATCTCAAAGAAACCACAATGTTGACAAACTAGCTAGATCAAGATCTTCAAGCTAATCCTCAAGAAAAAGACATCCTCTGTAACTGGCTCATTCCATCCATGATGCAAAGTGGTCTCTCGGGGACCGCTCGGCTCAATCCTTGTTCCCTAGACTTTTGGTCTTCCCCACCTCAAGGTTCGATCAAACTCAACTTTGATGGCACTTCGAAGGGGAATCCCAAGCAAGTAGGCTTCGAAGGAGCTTTCAGAAATAACAAGGGACAAATGCTGAACATCTGTTACAGTAAATTAGGGTTGGAAACCAATAATGGGACATAATTAATGGGATTGTGGCAAGGCATCGTTATTGCAAGGAATCAGGGACTCCTCCCCCTCATTGTGGAAGGAGATTCGGATCTCATTTTGATCATGGCTACCAAACTACAAAATGGATCAAGTAGCACTAAAGTCTCCTTTTCTTGGAGGCTAGAATATGAACTGTAGTAAATCATGAACCTCCTCTCAGAATTTATGGCAATAGCCTTTCAACATGTCAGGTGTGAAGAAAACTCCCTTGTAGAAAAGATGGCAAAAAGGGGAATCCTCTCTCACTCCCTCATGTAGACCTTCAAGCTGGGGGAAACATGAGACAATAGATTTAAGGAGGAGTGTTTACAAACAGCTTCCAAAGATGACCCCCTAGATGTGGGTGACAGGACACATGAAACATAGTACAAAAGGGTTAGGGATGATGAGATTATGGATGTGGAATTGGATGTGGCTCATGATGGCCTGGATGTAGCTTAGGATGGCATGGATAGGTATGTAGCACAGGATGCATTGGACATGGACGCGGCGCATGATGACGCGGATGTGGCCATGACTGAGGATAGGGTTGTGAATGTGGATAGGGACATGGACATGGTTGTGTCTTTGGATGGTGTAAATGGCTAGACAGATGACAACTAGAAGCATGCAAAGTGGCATCCTCATGGGCCAGATACCTCTCAGGTCCATGATGAGAACGAAAATCTCACCGTCCACAATCGGCATCCGGCCATCTCTATCGATGACACCAGCGCCAACAGAAATGCCGGTAGTACCAGTCCCCTCGACAATTAAGGCTGAGAAAGATGGGTATAGAGTCATTAAGGCTCGCATGGATGATCACCGGGTTGGATTCATTATGGCTCCTCCCCTATTTAGTGCTCACCATTCTAATTTCTCTACCAACTGCATAGTGGAATCCCCGTTTGTTCAATCCTACTCCACCGAAACCCGTCCCTGTCCGCCCTTTGTTCTGCTCCCCCGTTTCCTATTTTAGTCACACGCTCTCTAGAAACCCCATGTCATCGAGACGTAGAAAACCTCCCAGAGGTGGGAGAAGACCTCACAGAGGAGGAAGAGGCCATGGAAGGGCTGGTAACCCTCCATAACAACCCTTCCACCCGAATTCCAATAACATGGAATTCGAAGATGAGATTCCAGCCACTCTAGTATGCCTAGTTGAATACTGGGAAGATAAAATTTCAGGCTCCATTGCTACAGCCACTTGCACCATATCCCAAAAATAAAACTACTGTGTATATAAAATTTTTCTCACCAGACTCATTCTCTGAGTAGTCAGTGACATCCCCAACCCTCCTCAACCATCCCCACCCCCTCTGCCTCTGCCACTGCCTCCTAATCCTCCTCTTCTCCCCATTCCTCCCCCTCCTCCACCCCTAGGTTAGGGCACCCGCACTGCTCCATAGCGACAGTTTGTGAGGAAGAAATGGAAAGCCACCAGGAAGACAACACCTCAACCTATTAAGCAACCAACACCAGACTCAGGCAATTCCACGAATAGCGACTACACATGCGTCTGCAAGAAACCAGAACAGGAACAAGAGAATGGTAAAAAGAAGGAACTCTAATGGGGCACTGAGTACAGCTTCCCAATTGTCGATGTTCTGTATGAGCCACTTTGAATCCAGGTGTTTCGTTCTACCAGATTTCTAGAATCCACAGTTTTCATGTTTTTTGCTTTCCATTACATGACACCTATCCAGTCTATGTTTGCCTCACTTTCAATTACTTTGTTCATCATTTTTTATGGTTTAAGATCTGTTTTCCCCTCTATGGGGAGGATATTTTTTTGA
>LPNX010466630.1:164707-179536 GCA_001517045.1 Pseudotsuga menziesii | reverse complement strand
ATATATATATGTATATACATATATATGTATTTGGAATTAAGTGAATATTGAAAATTAAAATTTGAGAGAAAATTAAAATTGATATTTAATGCATGTATATACAAATAAATTAAACCTAATATTAAATGCATACATATATAGTAAAGAAATAAATTCGAGTTGAAATTATAAACAAACTTTAGAGTTAATGTTAGAGTTAGAGTTAAAATGAAATGAACATCCTATTGTGTTACATTTGAAGTTGAATTTATGTTGAAATTATTTACTAGCACCAACCATAGTACTAAGATTAATATGTTTGAAATACATCGACAGGTATATATTTGACATATTGATAATGTTCTTTTTACTAAAGAATGTGTCAATTACTTGTATCTAATAGTTAAGCTAATATAAGAACCACTTACTTTATGGTTGTTAAGCTCATAGTTGAAGTTAGGCTCATAGTTGTATCATCATTGGAGTTAAGCTAATAGTTGTATCTAATAGTTAATTTAAAACTTAATATAAAGCTTAGACTAAGTCATATCCACATTAACTCGACTCCCAACTTCCAAGATGGAGTTCAACTATCACATAAGCTGCACATTACTTAAGTGATTTTTCTTGGTGCATGGTTTCACTGCAATCAAGTTCAACTTCTCATGCTAAGAGATGGGGTTCATCTAAATTTAATTTAATAGTTGTATCACTATTGGATTAATATAAGAGTTATATAATAGTTATCCAATATAACCGCTATTAGAGTTGAATTCAAGCTAAGTTGTAGAATCATTGGAGTTAAGCTAATAGTTGTATTTAGTAATCGATGGAGTTAAGTTCATAGTTGTATTTAATAATCGAATAGTTGAAGATTACATTTAATTTTTACAACTATCACTAACTGTACTTATGACATGTTAATTAAGCTATTTTTTATTTTAATGAAATTATTAATTATTAATTTTGGACGTCGCTCATAGAATCAATCTGAACAGTACACTTGTCCCATTCTAGTTTAATCTTGGACGACACCCATAGAATCAATTTGAAAAATACCCTTTTTTCATTCTCATCGGTAGATGAAAAAGCATAATTGGTAGTCCACCCAAAAATTCTAATATATATACGCCTATCGGCATAAATATGAAATGCATACATATACAACAAATAAAATTGTAATTAAGTTGAAATTAAAGATAAGAGTTAGAGTTAAAGTTAAAGTTAGTATTTGGAGTGAAAACAAAAGTTAAACATTAAAAATTGATGTTAGAGTTAGAGTTTGTTATATAGTTGATGTTAGAGTTAGTCTTAAAATAAAATTAAAATTGTATTATGTTACATTTGATGTTAGAGTTAGAGTTAAAATAAAATGAGCATTGTATTGTATTACATTTGAATTTGAATTTAAGTTAAAAAAATTTAATATTAAATGCATACATACACAACAAATGTAACATGCCTCAAAAATCCATAAATAAAAAAAATCTTTATATAACATATATCTTGAGACACATTATTAAAGTCCCTAACTATAACAGGGGCATTATTGAACATTGAGAGTTTATTGCATATTCTTGGAATTACTTGTTTGTTCAACCTTTCCTAAATCTCATAACCTAGTTCTCACAATTAGGCTTCAATTCATTTAACCCTTTAAAAAAAATGATTTGCTAAGTTTAGTGTTCTTTCTTCAATGATCATTCCGCAGGTTATCCTTCTGTAATGACCCTTCCAAAATGACCATTCCTCAATGGCCATTCCACAAGGACCCTTTCACGAATGCATATTGCGGATTGCGGGTTTCCATTAAAATATAAAAATCATTAACCTTCCATGATGACCCTTCCACAATGATCGCTTCACAATGATAATTCCGCAAGGACCCTTCTGCAAATAACCTTCCGCAATGACCCTTCCATAATGATCATTCTGCAAGGGCCCTTCCACAAATGCAGATTGCAGATTGTGGGTCTCCATTAAACCATAAAACACATTAACGTTTCAAAAATAACCTTCTCCATTGAACTTATGTACTGATCATTATGCAAGGATCCTTCTACAATTGTAGATTACGGGTCTCCATTAAACCATAAATAGAATGGACCTTTCACAAATATCCTTCCGCAAGGACCATTCCAGAAATGTGTATTGCAGATTACAGGTCTCCATTAAACCATAAACAAAATTGAATTTCCGTAAATATTCTTCCACAATGTTCCTTCCACAATTGTGGATTGCAGATTGTGAGTTGCAGCTTTAAAATTTTAGAATTATTCTCCCCCCAATTAACCTTCGGTAATTTCCTTTCTACAATTTCATTTCCGTAAGAACTTTTCCATAGGATTGCTTCTGCAATTAAGGATTGCAGGTTAGAGGTATGCAAATACCAATTTTCCAAAATCTAGCTTCCGCAATCATGCAGCTACAATGGTCCTTCCCACAATCGGATTGTTGATACACCTTCCCATTTTGCAAAAAAATGGGCTTCCACAATTTTCCTCCCACAAGTATATTTATGTGCAATTCCTGAGAACCATCGATCTCTTTTGGAATGTTTCCTCACCGTTCATCTTTTATCAAGTCCAGAACTTCATTATAATTTGCGGATCTCTTATCTACCATGCACATTCACCTCATGATCTCTTTCCCTATCTTTGATCCATCTTTTCTCCTTTAATATGGATAGTCCAATCTCTATCGAATGTACTCTCTGCAATCTTGTGTTGATTGATACTATAGCTATACTTGTATATTTCTTTGTTTGAATTGATGGTTGTCATCCTTCGATGGGCTTACTCTCTTGATTAAGTTGGTAATATTATTTTTAGATATAATTACTTAACTTTATTAACACTCAGTGGCCATCCAAACTTTGAATTTTTATAATTGATTAAATACTTGGAGGGATTCAATCCCGTGACCTTTATAGCTCCATTAGATAGGTGGGGAGTTTATTTCATTTTATTTGGGGTTTGTTTGTTGTAAAATAGATAGATATGAAGAATATCTTAATACTGTGAACTTTTTCTTGATTTAAACGTTGTTTTACATGATTTGATAATCGTATATCTATAGGATGTGTAAGAAATTTGGATAATTACTATGAAAGTACATTCCAATCTGTGATATTGAATAATGGAGATTAAGAAAATATTTAGGAATATGATGCCATTAAGAAATTTATAGTCGAATATAGGATTATTCTATACATATTAGAATTAAATGATTTCATTCCATTAGTTACATGAGACAAGTATAACCTCAGCAAGCAAATTGAAAACAATTAACGTTTACATTAATCTACTGCAGATCTAGGTTTTTAAACATATTCTACAACATTTAAAATATAAACTATCAACCTCGCATCAACAATGGGAAAAAAAAGTGGAGAAGTTGCTCCTCCCAACCAACTCCCATAGTAGTGGTAACATCCCCTTTCTACCTTGACCCAAAAACACCTACTGAAAGTATGACATCTAGTGCCCAGAATACCTTCCTAGAACTTTTACTTAGAAACATAAAGCTCCTCTTAAAGAAACTACCATCAATGGTTTTTTTTCACTAAGGGTTATCTACACAAATATAATGTCGTAAACTTGCGAAGAAGGCATTTTAATGCATTAAGTAAAGTTACTTATATGATGTACATAAGTACATGTACAAAGATATATTTATATACTGAAGATTCCTTATATATAAACCTCTAACGCAAAGGAATTATAAATACTTAGGGGGAGTTCATGCTTAAATATTGGAAAATTAAGTATACGATTGCCTGTTTGACTATGGCACAATTTGGAGAGTCTATTTTATTTTTTGTTTTCACTTAGTTGGATTTTTATTGGTCAATGGTTTTTTGTTTTCATTTTCTTAATTGTTGTTTTTAAAACTATGGACTCAACATGAGAATGGCCTATTAAGCTATGGTCTTTGGAATTCAACTCAAATGGCCCAAGTCTGAATCCTATGTTTTGGTGTTTGCACCCTCTCATATCCTACCTAGGAACTGGGACAGTCCCTCCAATCTGATGCACACTTTGGGATGTTTATGATAAATTAAATCTTTGAGGAATTATTGCATTTTTTCCAAATAGGTTGGTCCCTACAAACATCCTGCTTGGACAAACAAATTGGCTTTCGAGGGGAAAACATTTAACATAAGAAGTCCCATTGGAATATAAGGTGTTGTGGCATGGGGGGTTATNTTGGTCCCTACAAACATCCTGCTTGGACAAACAAATTGGCTTTCGAGGGGAAAACATTTAACATAAGAAGTCCCATTGGAATATAAGGTGTTGTGGCATGGGGTGTTATTCCATAAAAGTAACCTATGACATTACTCTTGATCCAATATTCATAGTCAACATTGAACTTTGGTGGGTGGTGTGACATGCCACCATTTTGACTGCTGAACCCTAACTGGGTTGAATTCACTTGTATTTTAGTATTGTTTAAAAAAAAATGGTATGAAATTAATTGGTGGAAGGATCATTACAAGATTCTTAATAACTATAGGGAAATGGTAATTGTTCCACAGTTTTTTAAAAATCAACGATAAAGTCTTAACTGCACAACTAAAAGAATGGTCTACCTCAACAAAAAAATTGATGATGGAAGAATGAACGCCTTGATCTGTGGTGGGATTGGCACACTATAAGGGAGAGCAGTTACTAACTATTGCCTATTTATTGTGCTATGGCTCTCATGTCTAGGGGGGCGCGTTGGCTCGCATGGGATCAATTCATGCTCAAGGGAGGAAATCAGAGTCCCTGCGATTTTGATTTTAGAACATATGCCTGCATTTGGTGGTTGATTTGGAATTTTATACTAAAACTATGTTTGTTTTAGGTATGCATATAGGAGTTGTGTTGATTGTTGCACATTTTTGTAAATAGCTTGCTTTCTTTGGAGATATGAGCTACCTGCATTAAATCTGAAGTGTGTAACATGAAATTGGTTGATTTGTTGTTGCTTAGGTTTCGCTAAGAGAAGGAACACATGTTGGTTTTCCAACAATTTGTTTAGGTATCATATACCCATGACTAATATGGATTTGTTAATACTTTGGGGATCTAAATTTTTAATAAGTTTAGGTCTATCTTCTTATGCATTTTGGATCTGGAAAGAGGTACACCCTGTTGGATCTATTTTTCTTACATGCATTAGTTTTTGTTGATTATATATATATATATATATATATATATATATATATATATATATATAGTTAATGGGTTTGATTTTGTATATATATATGATTAATGGGTTTGATACTGAATACGATGTGATGCTGAAAATAACTTGATGTTGAAAACAACTCAAATCTATGAATTGGATTGGGATAAGCTCAGATATGGAAAAAAATGGATATATATATATTCCTATGTTGATTGCATGGGCAGACTCAGGTTTACTATAATCAACCAACAACAACCCTAGCTCATTGGCCCTTTCGGCGACAGACCGCGAAGCGATCTGAAGTCTCACCCGAAGTGAACCTAATGGGTTGGCCAAGACTCAAGTGTCTTGGGCCAGGTTCTGAGCATCCTACTTCTCTTCACGTTGGTTAACTCTGCGCGTCACACCTTCCCTTCTACTCGTAGCTCTTTTAGCTGCGTGATTCGCGTCCACACGCAAGTCGCACGATTCCCTCCCGCGTCGCACAACTTCCACTTACTCACAATACCTTCAACCTTACCGCATCCCTGTGCATTGCAGGACACCCGACCTCGCCTCAATGCTAAGCCCTCAGCTCGCAGTATCGTGCACTGCGGCTCCTCTGCCAGTGCAATATCGCCTCTCTGTGATATCCTACCTCTACGACTTTGCACTCTTAGCGTTGACTGTGTCAATGCGCGGAACTCCACTTCCCAGAAGTTATATTGTGATTAAATGGTCGTTATAAACAAACATAAAGGAGTCTTTAAGCAGCTTACTGAACTACTCCAACTTATCTCTATCTTCCTGTATTACCGTGAACTGGACAATACATACATTTAGTTACTGCAACTAACATCATATGCATAATAACCAATAACAATAAACAAGTACAATCACATTCATGCAACACATAACATGCAAATTTAACGTGGTTCACCCGCAGGATGGGAGCTACATCCACCAAACTGTGCTTCTATTATATATCTTGAGGGAAGTTAGCACAGTCTGTTGCACCGCATATGCAGCGCGAGATCTCTTCTAGACCTCTGGCCTACTTCTATCTCTATCTTGTCTTTCTTTCAATATATCCTTCCCCCTCTGTCAATCTCTGTGGATCGTTACATACAGACTCAAATGACTGACAGACAAGCTAAGTACGTGTCTGGATCGTTACAACACAGTCTGTCTAACTGACTCCTGAGTCTACAAAAATAATCAACTAACCAATTAACAACTCACTAGCCAACTCTTTACAATAAAAAATACAAGCTTTTATAGGCGGCCCGAAGGTCTCACCATTACAACACTATGGGCCTGTCCCAACAGTAAACCCATACCCTAATTAGTGACATTCGGTCCTCTCTGTCCTTGAGGTAGCCTCTTCCCGTCACACCACAGCTCACTGCGGTCTTCCATGCTTCCCGGCACTGACCATGGGTACTATGCACCGCTTCACTCTCTGTCCTTCACCTTCAATGCTTGAGCCTCGTTGCTCCTTCTTCTTTATGAGGGTCGCTGAGCCCTCCTGTCTTCTGCTGCTGCCTTCAATGCAGTGGTTTAGCTTTCTTCTCTCGGCTGCTTGGGTACCGTTGCCTTCTTGAATTTTCTATCTAAAAAGTCATGGTTTTCGGCTCTGCTCTCCAGCTGGAAATGTGCTACGGCGTCGTAGCTCTGCCTTGTCTTCTTTCTGCCAAAACTTTACCTTTTCACCAAAACTAGCAGCTTCTTCTGTAGCACCAACAGTCCCCTAACACTCACTTGTGGCTCACCCTCGAGCCACCTGCAACAGGTTGCTCCTGCTGTAGCTTGGCTTTGGCTTCTTGTGATATTTTCTGCAACTTCTGCCGAAGTCCTTCGACTTCATGCTTGATCACCTCGACACCTTCTTTCGTAGTATCGATAGCTTAGTTCGCTAGGATTTCTTATCCTTTCTGCCCATAATTACAGATTGCATGGGTAGACCCGGGTTTACTATAATCAACCAACAACACCCCTAGCTCACTGGCCCTTTCGGCGACAGACCGCGAAGCGATCTGAAGTCTCACCCGAAGTGAACCTAATGGGTTGGCCAAGACTCAAGTGTCTTGGGCCAGGTTCTGAGCATCCTACTTCTCTTCACGTTGGTTAACTCTGCGTGTCGCACCTTCCCTTCTACTCGTAGCTCTTTTAGCTGCGCGATTCGTGTCCACACGCAAGTCGCACGATTCCCTCCCGTGTCGCACAACTTCCACTTACTCACAATACCTTCAACCTTACCGCATCCCTGCGCACCGCAGGACACCCGACCTTGCCTCAACGCTAAGCCCTCATCTCGCAGTATCGCGCACCGCAGCTCCTCTGCTGGTGCGATATCGCCTCTCTGCGATATCCTACCTCTACGACTTTGCACTCTTAGCGTTGACTGTGTCAATGCGTGGAACTCCACTTCCCAGAAGTTATATTGTGATTAAATGGTCGTTATAAACAAACATAAAGGAGTCTTTAAGCAGCTTACTGAACTACTCCAACTTATCTCTATCTTCCTATATTACCGTGAACTGGACAATACATACATTTAGTTACTGCAACTAACATCATATGCATAATAACCAGTAACAATAAACAAGTACAATCACATTCATGCAACACGTAACACGCAGATTTAATGTGGTTCACCCCCAGGATGGGAGCTACATCCACCAAACTGTGCTTCTATTATATATCTTGAGGGAAGTTAGCACAGTCTGTTGCACCGCATATGCAGCGCGAGATCTCTTCTAGACCTCTGGTCTACTTCTATCTCTATCTTGTCTTTCTTTCAATATATCCTTCCCCCTCTGTCAATCTCTGTGGATCGTTACATACAGACTCAAATGACTCACAGAAAAGCTAAGTGTCTGGATCGTTACAACATAGTCTGTCTGACTGACTCCTGAGTCTACAAAAATAATCAACTAACCAATTAACGACTCACTAGCCAACTCTTTACAATACAAAATACAAGCTTTTATAGGTAGCCCAAAGGTCTCGCCATTACAACACTATGGGCCTGTCCCAACAGTAAACCCATTCCCTAATTAGTGATAGTCAGTCCTCTCTGTCCTTGAGGTAGCCACTTCCCGTCACACCACAGCTCTGTGTGGTCTTCCATGCTTCCTAGCACTGACCATGGGTACTATGCACCGCTTCACTCTCTGTCCTTCGCCTTCAATGCTTGAGCCTCATTGATCCTTCTTCTTTATGAGGGTCGCTGAGCCCTCCTGTCTTCCGCCTCTTCCTTCAATGCAGTGGTTGAGCTTTCTTCTCTCGGCCGCTCGGGTACCGTTGCCTTCTTGACTTTTCTATCTAAAAAGTCATGGTTTCCGGCTCTACTCTCCAGCTGGAAACGTGCTACGGCGTCGTAGCTCTGCCTTGTCTTTCCGCCAAAACTCTGCCTTTCCGCCAAAACTAGCAGCTTCATCTGTAGCTGCGGGACCCTGCTCCAACATCCTATATGCCTAGGTATGATGGGTTAGCTCATTGGTCTACCAGATAAACCCTGCTTCGTTCGAGCTTAGGTATGTGTAGTTATATGGCATTTGAATTCCTTTGTTTTATAAATCTTGTGCTTGTTTTCTTTTTACAGTTTGTCTACCAGCATGTTTAGGTAAATAGTAGATCCATTTGCATACAGATCAGGACCGGAAATCGGATATGATATACAATTAATCTTGAAATTGGATATGTATAGTCCACATGCATCTGTTTTACAAATGGCTTCCATATTTATAGGAGAACATAAACCACTTCATCATTATGGATATCGAGTCAATGATGTTTTAATGCATATTTTTGAGTATGTACTCCGTCGATTTATTCTCAAGACACAATTGCATTTTAATTGATGTATATTGTAGAACCCAAACTCCATCTATTTTTCCAAGCCTGCAGTTGTGAAGATCATTGGATCTTAACCCCATTGAATTATTGTGAGTTGCGTTGCTTTTATTTGCTATGGATCGTTGGAGATGAACTCTAGCGATTTGTTCCAAGACAGGATTGCAATGAGTTTTGATGAGAATTGTTTAATTTAAGGTCTATCGATTTGTTATAAGTTGTGATTTTCTTTCTTCTTGTATTGATGCAATTGTCTGTTAGCTTCTATATTTTTTGACTGAATCTGAGGGTTAGGGATTCCAAGCTTGTGTTTGCATTTGGTATTCCAATTTTCTTGTGTATTGATTTACGACTTATGGTGTGGATCTGATATGGGTTTTGCAAATGATCTGAATTGGTAAGAATGACAAAGAAGTTCTGGAAACATGCCTACGATTTTTGAAATGGACTTTTGTATTCGATACGGGAGATCATTTATCATTCCTATTATTTGGGTAGTGGGTATTTTTGTCTCAAAAAGAGAAGGTTAAAACCATTGTGACATTTTCAACACTATCTTTATTAGTGTGAATGATCTTGATGTCCACACTCTTTCCTTTTGTATGTGCTGAAAGGATATCCACATTATAGACCAATTCGTGATATACAATTCCAGGTTGCATTTAAATGTATATATACATTTCATACTCAATTAATTGTATGCGATTCTAGGTTTGCATTTGAATTAGATGGCATATATATAACTCCACTGCTAATGGTTGTTTTAGTTTGAACGGATATGAGGGGTAAAATGTTGTCTCTGAATTTCTTTGCTAGCTAAATTGTTTGTTGTAATGAAATTTTTTGGATCTATGATTGATGGAAGAATTTCCTCCTCTAGGTTCAATTTCACTATGAGAACAGAGATCTACTCTTTATTTGTTGAGATTGCATGGTTTGAGAGTCTATTCTTAATGTTACGAAAATTGTCATAAATCAGAGATTCGATTGTCTGTGTATGGAAATGGTAGGGTCTGGGATTTGATTCCCTGTGTGTTGAAATCATTATGGTTCTAATATTTTAATCGATGCTTTCATGATCGAGTTGCGGATCCATTATGATGTATGTTACATCCCCTACGTTGATGGTTTCAAGTGGCAGATCTAATCTCAGAGTTTTGATAATTACTATAAATCTAACGTATGTATATCCATGATGATATAACTCTTGTGTAGAGTCAAGATGTGAGATATTGTTTGTCAATATCATTCCGATATTGTTTGTTTCATCAAAACTATCTCATTGTGTTGAGACCCAATTTCATCGTTGGTTTATAGGATTTGTAAATCATTTATAAGATTGAAAGACTTCCTCCTAGAAATATTGGAGGCAAGGAAAATGAACTGCAACAACTAAGTTGCAAATCTATACCCCTTGGTGGGGAGAGTTAATAAAAATATTTACAATGTTTGGCGGATGTAACCCCAAGGTTGGGGTGAACCACACATATCGGTGTCTCTATTCTTGTTGGCATATTCATGTAATTATTATATTTACAAATTTGGATGCTATTTTGCTTGTTACCTTAACACCGTGGGACATTGTGATGGAATCTATTAATAATGTAACTATCCTTGTATCCAATGAAACTACCTACAATGATTCTTAAATAAAGAACACGCAAGAAAATATTTTACCCAATTTTTCACACCAATTACATTGAGGTATATGGGACATGTTAGAGATGATATGAGAGCTCAACTTGTCACACTTGGGCCTATATGGATGGAACGAGAATCAGAAGATACGAAGGTAATAAAGTTAGTCGCATGAGTCATTTCGGGATGATATACAAGTCCTATTTAGCCACTTTTATGGAGCTACATAAGCCAATGTGGATTAAAGTATGTTCCATTAGTTATCTCTATGTCTGTATTGTTACAATGATAAAAAGTGTACTAACCATGAAAATCCTTTTCAAAGAAATCAATTGAAGGTCTAATGTTCCTTCAAGAAATCCAAGAGTGAACGAGGATGTTGCTCAACCTCGTAATGCTTTTTATTTTATTTCATAAATATTTTGAAAATAAAACTGGATTGTCCTTGCTATTATTTGGTAATGCCTCTATAAGCTCCAGTTTTCTTTCCTGCTTTGACTCACAAAAGGTTAGGGTGCCTTTGGTATTCACTCTCGAGATCGCCAAATGATGATATGCTTAACCCAACTCTATTTTATTTATGGATCTAGTTTTATGTTAGAAATATCAAAGCATATTCCACTTTATAGTCTGTGTATAATGCTTTTCATTTTATTTTAAATAAAAATGTACAATATATGATAAAGAACATAGTTCACGCTAGAGGACATGCCAAAGCTTTGTAATAGCTATATATTATAATTTTAAAGTGGATTAAAAGCTATTAAGATGGAGTTTCTCCATCTGTTGTTTGAGACTAGGGTTAAGTTGTAAGTCCTACTAGGATTTGAAAAAAAAAATTCCATACCTGGTAAGAGGTTTGGGGTTTTAGAGTTTGTGATTCTAATAGATGTTAACAAAAGCAGTGATGGATACACTCTTGACTGTTTCTATCATTCTCTAGAATGTCCTCTAAACATATATATTTCCAAATATCATAATTCTTGTGTACATTTCTAGAGAGGTGAGATTTTGTTTTGTACAAGGACAATGATTTATTTCCATCTTGTTTAATCTCTATATGCCTGCTTAATTCTGATTTCAACCAAATTAATCTACGATTTTCTTGTCGAAAATTATTTTGATAGAAGAATAAAGTATATGCATTCTAAATTACTACAAAATATATATTAGTCTGAATTAAATTAAAAGTTTTATATATTTCCTCTAGAGAGCGCTTTTGGTAGAGGAGAAATGGTATGGGAATATTAGTGACTTAATGGATTAGCAAACTTGGTGATGAATAGCTAGAGTTGAAAAGACTTAGTGGTAAGTAGGAAGTTAGTATTGTTTTACAAAATTATGAAATTGCATGAAGACTAAAAGAAAATTTTTTAAATAACATGATTTATATTAGAATTTATTCTCTAATGATTAAATGATATGTGCTAACAACTTTGAATGTGAAATCCTAGGGACTTTTGGGAAACATGGACATCTGGAATGTTTTCTATTGTTGAATCAAAAAATTCAGATACTGATCCTTTAGCAGTTGGTAACATAAGATGATCAACTTACTGAGTCTGCTCTTAAACCTTGATTAAAGATTTACTAAGTTGTTAGGTGTAGTAAATATTGTTGTACATCAAGATGGATGTTATCGAGGGTTAACTATGCCACGCACCTACTTTGCTTTTTGTAACAAGTATGCACATGTATAGAGCTATAAGATATGTGAATCACTATGATCGCAAGCTATGAAGAAAAGCATCTTTCTCTAATTGTACCACGATAGATCTATGGGCCTAAAAGTGCAGGTACCGAGACTTGATACAGAGATCAATTATGAGAACCAGGGTATCATGACTGCAAACAAATCAAATAAAATAGTGGCCATGATAAATGAGAAGAAGGATGTACATGAGGTACATGTTGTAAAAAAGGTACCTGATTATACATGAGGTACATGTTTTTTTTCCCCTTGACTAGCTAGACACCAGTATGCATCCTTGGGGATGCCGAGGTGTAAGTCATTTGGTGAGACATCTTTCTTGATACATTCACACTATGAGAGGATGTTCATGACAGTAGGGGGCTCCATGAAAATTTATTGGTATTATGGTGTTTGAGGAAGGAAGAACTTGAGCTAGTGAAGCACCCTAGATAGCACAGGTAGGAGATACGCCTAAAAAAGGGTATCGTCCTCGTGTTGGATGGCTTGGAGTAGTACTTGGGTAATATTAGCACTTGGAGTGCTTGTTTGGATGGAGGACATCCAAACAGACAAGAAATATGCTTGTATGGAATAATACTCACAAGAAGTATATGCACTATTAGCATATTCGCTTCTATGAGGTAATATGCTTACCTATTGGTATGGAGAACAGTTGTATGTGTTGGAACCATTATGAATTTTAATGGTTATATTTTGAGTTGTACATTGTTGCCGATGTAATCCCATTAATATAAAAAGACTAAGGGAATAGGTTAAAGAACAATTTTTTTTTTATTATGTTCATAAAAGGGAGAAAGAAAGGAAAGAGAACCTAAAAAAGGAAGTAAGGACAAGGCTAGAAGAGAGCTAACAACGAGGATGGTGTTAACTGTAAAGGGGGAAAGGATGTAACATGGGCCTTTCTACTTCGACCCAAAAAAACCTACTATAATTATGGCATCCAGTTCCTAGAAGACCTTCCTAGAACTTTTACTAAGAAACATAAAGCTTCCTCTTAAAGAAATTACCATCAAGGATTTTTTTCCCTAAGGGTTACCTACACAAAATTAATGTTGAAAACTTATGAAGAAGGCATTTTAATGTGTTAAGTAAAGTTACTTATATCCTGTACATAAGTACAACTACAAATATATATTTATATACAGAAGATTCCTTATATATAAACTATTGACTCAAAGGAATTATAAATATTTAGGGGGAATTCATGCTTAAATATTGGAAAATTAAGTATACGATTGGCTCTTTGAGTATGGAATGATTTGGAAAGTCTATTTTATTTTTAGTGTTCACTTAGTTGGCTTTTTATTGGTCCATGGATTTTTTTTCATTTTCTTAAGTGCTTCTTTTAAAACTATGGACTCGACAGGAGAATGGCATGTTAAGCTATGGCTTTGGGAATTCAACTCAACTAGCCCAAGTTTGAATCCCATATTTTGGTGTTTGAGCCCTCTCATATCCTACATGGGAACTAGGACACTCACTCCACTCTAATAGAAAATTTGGGGTGTTTATGAGAAATTAAACCTTATAGGAATTTTTGTATTTTTCCCAAAGAGGTTGGTCCCTACAAATGATCTGCTTGGACAAACAGATTGGATTTCCAGGGGAAAACCCTTAACAAAAATAGTCCCATTAGCCTATAACGTGTTTTGGCATGGGGCATTATTCCATAAAAGTAAACTAGGACATTACTCATGATCCATTCTTCATAGTTGACATTGAACTTTGGTCGGTGGCATGACATCCCACCCTTTTGACTGCCGAAGCCTAACTGAGTTAAATTCGCTTTAATTTTAGTATTGTTAAAAAAAAGGGTATGGAATTAATTGTTGGAAGGACTATTACAATATTACTAATACATATAGGGAATTAGTAACTATTCGATGTTTTTTTTAAATGAGCGATAAAGTCTTAACTGCATAGCTAAAAGAATGGTCTCCCTCAGCAAAAGAAATGATGATGGAATATTGAACGCCTTGATTTGTGGGGGGATCCACACATCGTAAGGGAAAGAAGTTACTAATTGTTGCATATTTATTGTGCTACAACTCTCATGTCTAGGTAGGTGCTTTGGCTTGCGTGGGATCGATTCGTGCATAAGGGAGGCAATTGGAGTGCTTGTAATTTTGATTTCAGAGCTTATGCCTACATTTGGTGGTTGATTTGGAATTTTATACTAAACCTCTATTTGTTTTATGTATGGGTATAATTGTTGTCCTGATTGTTGCACATTTTTGTAAACATCTTGCTTCCTTTGGAGATCTGAGCTACCTACATTAAATCTGAAGCGTGTAACATGAAATTGGTTGATTTGTTGTTGCTTAGGTTTTACTAAGACTAGGAAGACATGTTGGTTTGCCTACAATTTGCTTAGGTATAATATACTCGTGATTGATTCGGATTTTTTAATGCTTTGGGGATCTAAATTTTTAATACATTTCGGTCTATATTCCTATGCGTTTTGGATCTGGAAATCGGTACAC